>JABVXS010000129.1:0-51083 GCA_013365335.1 Madathamugadia hiepei
CCTGGTCTCAGAAGCTCATATTCCTATACCATTTCTGTTATACTTTTATCAATATCATTGGGTTTTCTTGTCAAATATATTGGAGTGGGTTACCATTTCCTTCTCCAAGCAAATATACTAGGTTGTGTGATCTTATTCTTAACGCCGATCAAACCGAACCTAGCCCAACCGACTCGTTGCTATGGTCGTCGGAAAAACCGGCCGCTCACGATGGAGACAAATTAGTACATTATAACGACGCTCACAATAAGCTAAAAATGCATGTTTTTAAGAGTTTTTGAAAGAATAATCCGAGGAATGCGCCATGCTGAGTTTATAAAATTGGATATATGTAGTATGAACCATTCCTCATTTGCTGTCACACAATATCTCCGCGGCAGTGGTAAAGAGGGTCGAAGCAGATGCTTAAACGCTGCGTTAGTAACCGGTTGCTTTTTTTAGATAACAAGTTAATTAAATTTCGGGTTTGTTTTGCGATACTTTTAAGTTCACAGCTTATACTTTAGTATCATAATTTCCTTCAACAAAACATCCTCAAAACTGGTCCGAAATGAAATGAAATTCCGTTCCAGCAAAGATTTTCTTAATTAAAAATGTAAAGGTGTGCTTTGAGTGTTCGCAGTTGTTTGTTTCACGTAATTTCGATGTCTAATAACTGTGGAAATCACTTTTATATAAATAATGACAAGTCTTGTTCATTGATTTGAGATGGATTTTTTGAAAAAATATAGCATATCAAATAAATAGATTTCATTGGATATCACTAAACGATGCCTTTTATTTTGCTAAACTGTTCGCTTCCATGAAATCACAAGCAGCAATGTGTAAATGAGTTGTTTCTTACGGATAAGAGTCAGCTTGACCGGCAAAAAATAATTGATGGTTAGTATATAAACTAGCTGAATGCTTAGCATTCACTTTAATTACCATTTTCCCTCATCCTCATGTTTTCATGATTATTTATTGCTGAAGAACTGCAAGGAACGTTTTAGTTAGTATGTAATATATGCATAGGGATTAGAAAGAAGAGTAGAAAGCCTGACATTGATGACATCATCCGTTGTGGCTGACGTTACCACCGAAACAGCAGCAGCGACAAAGACTATGACAACAGTAACGACGACAGTAACAACAGCTGTGATCAGCAATCTTAACAGTTCGGGTGACACGACCGTACCAGATTCATTCGATAAAGCAGCAACAACTGCAATTATTTGCTTATTAATTGGTTCGATAATCATTGCAATATTAGTCGGGAATTCATTGGTAATTATGGCTGTCTTGTTGGTCCGGAAATTGAAAATCCAGCCAGGAAACTATTTGTTTGTTTCATTGGCGATTGCCGACTTTTGTGTTGGTTTATTGGTAATGCCAATTGCATTAATCGACTTGCTTAACGATCGTTGGATTCTCGGTGGAATGGTAAGAAGTTTTCATTTCAATTGAAAAATCAGTCGCTTTGTATAATCGGTCCAACTTAATGAGAAAAATATTAACTTTTAAAAGTATTTTGAAAATCATGGCGATGCGGTCAGGTTGAAATGCTTATGGCCGATTTTACCAGTGATTCGGCGTCTTTATTATCTTAACATGGATTCTCAGGCACCCAATGTCCTAATCTCAGACATTTTGTAGATGCACTGAACAATGAAATGGCTAACTGTTCTTCACTTCATTAACACAAAAATCCGGAATTCTTTTCCAAAAACTTCATGAAATTCAATGAAACGATATCAATTGCAGGTCTGCAGATTTTGGACATCAGCAGACTTAACTTTGTGTACAGCTTCGATAGTAAATTTATGTATGATAAGTGTGGACCGTTATTTCGCCGTCAGTCAACCTTTACGCTACGCTGCGCAACGAACTCGGCAACGAATATTCTGTTATGTTATTATTGTATGGATTTTGTCACTTGTTGTCAGCATATCTCCCCTCATCATTTGGCCAGCAAAAAATATTGAAGGAAAGTGTCAAGTGAGTTCGTCAATAATTAATCACTTCATACAAAAACTGACAAGTCCTATTCTAGAAAAAAATGCAGTCGCATAATGCTATATTCTGTCGCCACTCTTTGTGGGAACAACGAGTGGTTTTTTCGTTTCAAGTTAAAATTGAATCCATTCCCTTAAATTAAGCGTTTTGAATTCCCCATACTTTACATCACTCTGTCACAAGAGCTGATTCCCTTACACGCGTATTAGCATCTTTTTTTGAAAAAGGAAGAAAAAATAGAAGTTCGGCTTTTGGGAGCTTTTCGTGTAGAAGGAGGTGTAAATGTTAAATCACCCTAATCCACAAGGATTAGGGTGATGAATTTCACTATGTTCAAAAAGCTTCCAAAAATACCAGACGACTTGTTTTCATTTCCTGTCCCAAATAAGCTCTAAAGTCTGCTCACTTTCTCATTTGGTCGTTTTAATTTTCCTCGTTCGATTCATTTCACTAGAGAAAGGTGAGAGCATTATGTCATTAGCAGTGCTATGAGAAAGCTCCAGCACTTTTATATTATCGTTTTCATTTTAACCCAAACCTCTACTTATACGAGAAATATGCTATTGATCACTTTGTTCGTTAATTTTCAAGTCATCGGTAGTGAATGTTTCGTTTGATTGGACACGTAATTTGAAAATCATTGATAATATTTTCATTATTTCTTCAAATATTCCGCGAATCATTCCTAAGACTTCAGAAGGGGAGCTAAATGTGGAATTAATAGAATTGATAGAAGTGGAATAATTAAATATTTGAACACGTCAGCAAACGATATCATTTATGTATAAAAAATCCGAGATTACAGTATATAGAATTATTATACGAGGAATATACCAGGAAGATGATAGCAGATCAGTTTACACTTTCTTTAGTAGCAATGAAAAGCTTTGTGGGATGCACGCATAACAGTACTTCAATTTCTAGGTCAATCAGAATCCAGTATATCAGACATATGCTACGATAATCGCATTTTATGGACCAACATGTATCATGATAATACTATATGCAAAAATGTGGTTAGCTGCTAAACGATTAGCTGAACGTGATCGTATGTTGACAATTGGAACAAATGGAAATGTTAGACACACAGTCCAGCCTGCCGAAGTGATCCGTCATCATCATCATTAATCATTATTAATCATCATTCATCATTATTCATCACCATCCACCGTCATTCATCATTATTAATCATTATTTACCATCAAGCATCATTATTAATCATTATTTACCATCATTTATCATTATTAATCATCATTCATCATCATTATCATCATCCATCGACATAGCATTCAAAATGACCTTCTACTAATTTTGTATGCAATATATTTACTATGGTAATCTTAGTCTTTAAAATTCAATTAAATGAGGTTACAATGCCGTTTCTTGTCAAGATTTTATTAGCAGGAAGGCTCTTTTTTAGGTAAATATCAATAAATTTCTTGGAAAAAGTGAAAGGAAGGCACGTAAAACGCTCGGTATTATGATGAGTGTTTTTGTGATTTGTTGGTTACCATTCTTCCTACTGGCACTCCTGAAGCCTCACGGACTCTTACCGCCGAGCTGGTTGGATCATCTGGCACTCTGGCTTGGTTATTCAAACAGGTTTGTTAGCTGATTCCATTTTATTATCATTTTTTATGAATTAACTGAAGAAATCACTTTTCTAGATGATAATTAGATCCGAAACCTCAGAGAACAGGAGTGCTTGAAATTACGCCCCTCAACGAAATGAGACCGCACTGTGCAAAAAGAAAAGTTCTACATGTTCAGAAAGGGAAAGGAAATCTATGTTTGCTTGAAACAATCAGAAAAACGATTTCAAGATGGAGGTGACGGGGTCCACGTCAAAAGTTACCACTTTTTGTATGCCCACTATTTAAAGCTGAGAGAACAGCAATTTTCAGTCTAATGAATCCGCTGATCTATTGTAAGCATAACCGTGAATTTCGTGTACCCATTCGCGAAATCCTGTGTTGCCGTTTTCGAACCTTGGATTCTGTAATGAGGAAAGAAAGTTTCACGAGTAAATACGGCCCTTCAAGGTAACATCAATTACTTTTATTCGAAAGAAGTCGGAAAACCCACTTTTTACAAACCACATCAATTACACCTTTAAACATTACTCTTCTTTGAAATTGATAGACTAGCAAAGGTTCTAAAATAGTTATTCTATGACGAGGCTGAATCACAATTGCTTTATTTTCTTGAAATCGGCATTGCAAACAGTATCAGATTTAGGCAACAAATTTAGTCATTCCTTGCTAAAGTACTTACCTTACATAATAAATAGGTGATGGTGCTGTTGAAGTTTATGCAAAGAGTAGACCTGTGCTCGTCAACATCGGAGTTGTGAACAGGCAAACGCTTTTTGAAAATAAAACCATGATTTCAGGTCTCAAGCAATACAAAGCTCCACGTTGATACTGAAATCATCTGCGATTTGAAGACAAAAATGACAGTAGGATAAGTGTGGTAGGAAGGAGCAGTCTTAAAACTTTAAGAAAGTAATTAATTGTGTCCTACCGTAAATCCTTGGTGTGCATTTTTTTACCTGATTCTTTTGCGCTGTCAGTCATACATGTATAATTTCTGAATCCGATTTCAGCGAAATATATCACCAAAAGTGAGTGACCTTTGCTGTTCTCGGTGAAGAAAATGATCTCATTCATCAATTAAACTTGAACCGTGATTCTCAATCACAGTCGGAAACTCTACAAGCACCTGATGAATTCTGCATACTCCGAACATGTGGCAAAAATTATGCAGCGACAAAGTATATTACTCCAGATGTTGTCCCAAGCACATAGCAGAAAATTTAACTTTAAGGTCTAGGGGAAAACGTAAGAATATCAGCTCAAAAATTGAAATACAATAAGCCAAAGAAAGCGGGGTTTGGTAGCTTGGTGAACAACAAAGATTCTGTGACCACATCAACAATGTTAACCTTGGAAAATTTTTAAATCTCGCCAAAACCTTGAGTGAGGTTTTGTGAACTTTGAAATCTTAATAGACAGGCTGAGGGAATCGAGAGAACAGCAGATCATCATTCTGAAGCTCTAAGACAGCAAAAATTACCTTTCCGTTGTATGTGTTGTATGTGGTGTTCTCGCAGATTGAGGAAAATTAAAACTGATTATAATTAGAAACTGGGGATATAGGTATCAATTAATCACAACCAATATTCCAAATATTTACAAATTATGTATTCAGAAATGAATCGCCACTGTCTGCTCATTTCCAGAAATCAGATAAACGCAGAATTACAATCAAATAATCAATGAACCAAAAAAATTTATTTCTACAAATGAAATGACTCCATCTGACTATCGTCAACAGCACTACTACCTCCTCATAACTGGCAATTACAAGTTGTTTGAAGCTGCGGATTTTTTCATTACCGAATTTGTGTGAAATTAAAAATTAGAGGTGAAATATTATTGCACCAGCATAATAAATCAAAATACAGATGAATAATTACTGAGAGCAGCATGTGCAACAAGTAATTCAGTAATAAAACGTGCTTCAAGGTGTGCTCGTACATCATTTATCCAATCACGTGCTACAAATCTTGCTGGACCCGTCAAAAGTTGTAAAATCCGTACTGCCGAATTCAAATCTCCTTCTGAGACAAAACTTTTTGCTCTTGACAATATTTCATATGAGTCCAATGTCACTGGATCAAATTTCGTCTAAAACATGTTACAAATTTATGGATTACAGCTTCAATTCGAAAATCAACTTATTTTAATCTTTTGTAGGACTGAAAATGCATCACAACTATATTCAGTGATAAAAAGGCAGCCACATCTAAAAGCGACAAACCTGCTAGATAAGAAATTTTTTTCAAGGTTGAACTCCAATAAACAGTGGAGTATTGGAAAAAAACAAAAAATTGAAAATTCATTACCAATGTTGAATATTTCTCAGGACGCTCAAATGTCATGGCATTTTGCAAGTATGATAAACCGTACTGAAATATCCCAATATTGCCTTCATTCATTTTGGCGACACGTCGACACGTTTTATACAGCTGAAAAATTGGGAGCAAAAAATGCATAAAAATGATAACAAAAAGTGTTAATAAAAAATTTCAAATGACTACCTTATTGAATCTTGTCTTCAAATCTCCTTCAGTGTATACACCGTTATATATTATTTCATCAGGAAGTGCATTAACCAAACATGCAACAAATTTGTCTTTACTGTCAGCTTCCCGAATCATTTGAAGCTATAAAATGCTTTCACGAGAGAAATTTACTAAGATTACTCATGACTGTAGGTGATCGTAAAAAAGAAGCAATAAAAAGAACTTCACCTACTTCAGTTGCCAATGGTTTACGACGTGCATCGTCATTAGTACCATTTCTTCGGCCATGTATCACAGAATCGATCAAATTGTGAGAAGCTATCCAGATATGCTTAGCACGGCGATTTCCGACATCCTTTAAAAAAATTTCCCATTGAATGGTAAGGAAAACAAATTCTGTAATTGTTTTAAAACAAAATTTTTCGAATCAACCTGATATATAATGACTCATAAATAAAGTCAGACTGATGAACATATGATAGCATTAAATGTGCTTCAGAACTTGAAGTGAACGCGATCTGCCATGATTAGCAAGGGAACTAAAACCTACAGAATACGGTTTAGCCTGCGAGTTATGTGATTATGAAATGAGTGCCAATTAAACAAGATCGACAAGTCGCAGATAAATATGGAGATATATTTCATTTATCACACAAAGTTGATGGGCAACTCCAAAAATAACACAGTTGATGAGTAACTCTAAAGATAGAATTCACTGACGATAAATGCGTCAGGACTCCTTTTTCAACACAAAAATTGATTTAAAATTTTTTAAAAAAAGCACCTGTAAAGTACGTGACTTCAAGGCAGTTTCGATTCCATCTAATTTACCCTGAATCACTGCTAACTCTTTGCTAAATTGCGAACGCTCTTCGCTAATCGCCTCTTCAATCTAAAACCGCATAAAAAGTAGTTTTAATAATACTGGATAAAAAATAAAAACAAAAACAGACTTTGACCACTGACGACCACATAAACTATTTCAACGAGACTTCCCTTTTCAGTCCAATTCATAAAACTTTCTAAAGAGCCAACCTTCTGTTTCTCTTCAATTTCAAAAAGACTCCTTTGCACACGTACAACTTCTTCAATATGTTCCGAATGAGCAGCATCTGCTCTTTGTAACTCTTCGTCCAATTCAGCTCCCAAAAGTTCTCTTTGCACGGAAAGCTGAAATTTTTAGGTTCTACAAACTATGACAGCTATATGTAACAACCGAAAAACAATCTGAATCCTTACCATCTTCTCAGTTTCTGATTGCATTTGTTCACGAACTGCTTGCACTTTTAAATTTATTTCGTCTTCGCTTAGTTTACTTAGTGATTTTTTTTGTTCTTCTACAGCATTTGCAATATTCCGCTCCTCACGAACCTAAAACACACGATTCTTATGTTGCGATCATAAATCCACTAAAATTAAAATTTACGAGCTAAAACTCTTCACTGTCATGAGGGTGTTAAAATTTACGAGCTGAAACTCTTCACCGTCATAAGGGTGTCAAACATCCCTAAATCCCTCTAGACGTGCCACTAACATGAAAATAACAGTAAAGAGACTGAGTGTAGATTTACCATGCAAATTGACAACATAAGAAATTTTCCTAATGACAAAATTTAAATCAAAATTTCAGCCAAAAAAAAAAGCTCATAAAATATCGAAACAAAAACACGTGCTAAATGTACACAAACCAGAAAAAAGCAAACCTGCTGTTCGGCAAGTTGTTTCCTTAATTGATCCACTTTCAAATGCGCATGTGCAATTAAAGCATTAAATTCTTCCTCGTTTAACTTGGAATCTACAACTAGAAAATGTTGAAAACCTGAGGCTTACCTAAATAAATTGTCAGGACAGATTCAAAATCTCCCATTTATCTTCATAATTAAAGTCACAACTATTCTATGCTTCAATACGTCCAATTAATTTCAAAAATCATAAGCTTTGCTCTTTTAGTTCATTAAACATTCAAAAATTCCAAGAAATAAACCTCGAGCATGAATATCAACATTAGGAAGAACTGATTTCAACTCGGATGCAAACTGCTTCCGGCCCTTATCAATCAAATCTTTGTATTCACTGAAAATACGTCCTTCTTGACGAGTTCTTTTGATTATTAAATTCATTTCATCAAGCTGTCGACCAAGTTTATGGACAGTTTCAAGAGCACTTTGTAGCAAAGGATTATTGCGAGTGGAATCGGTTGCTTCTCCTTGTTCGATTATCTACAAAATCTTCCCGCAAGAGTTTGAGAATAAAACTTCCCCAGGCAATCTTTGTATTCATTTGCAATACGTCCTTCTGCAACAGCTTCTTTGATTATCTCATTCTAACAAGCTACCACGTTGAGAAGATTCAACAAACACCTCTAGATAAGTATTCACACTACTGTTAAAACCAACCCTTTTGACGCTATCCAAGTAATTTCTAGCATCATTCTCTTCCTTAGCATCATCATTCGCAGCTCTATCAACTTGCTGGAGAGCATTTGTCACTTGTGTCCAATCTCCCTTCTGAAAAATACCATGACGATCAAAACATTATTCGTCATATACACAGAAAACTTTTAAATCAAACCATAACAAACTTCGCCTTCATCAATCGCTTGTTTCATCACACGAATATGTTCATTTATAACATCGGCTGTTTTATATTTTGCTTCTGTCGCCGAATGAACTTTCTCAATAGCAGATTGCAAAGATGTCTTCAACATCTTTTCTATGGCTAAAATTCAAAATAATATTATCAGTTTCCTCATGAGTATAGGAAAATGGACGAAGCAATATGTAGGAGCTGCCAAGATTTGATGGAAACAAAACCATAAAGCAGATCAAATCAACTCATTATAGAACAAAAAAGGTTTAAAGACATGTTTACGAGATTTGGTGGAGTCCCCTGTTTCATAGTTATAAATTCCATAAGCACAAACTTTCATTCTGCATTCCTTGTGATATGGATTCTTTTTCTCGGCTTACTGTTTGCTCACGAGACTCAGATATCAGTGCCGGTGATGTATCTGTATTTAGCATAAAATTCGTTCTATGTCCACTTTTTTTCCTGTCATTTTCGAAATACCTCGAAAAGAAAGAGCGTCGTTGAGCTCAAAACATAGGAATCCAAATAAAAAATCTCAAAAAGTAAGATTAGATAACAAAGATAAGAAAGTCTACAGAACTGATTTCTCATGCTTAAAACGCTGTCAGGAGTGGAAAAACTAATGTGTGTTTGTCATTGACATCGTGCTAGTTTTTTTGGCACTTCTGAATGTTTGCTTGTCCATTTTTGATACCAACTTCATACAAGAAAACTAAGCAAACTGAATGCATAATTTTAAAGAAAAGTATGATTAACTGTACCAGTAGTAAGCAACACCACCTCCAGTAGCTAACGCCATCAACAGTATGACGAAACCAATCCCCCGAGATTTCCAACCAATATCACTGAAAAGCAGAAAAAGTGCGTGCCGCTCAAAATCAGGAAATACTCTATTGTAACAACTGTATTTTATGCCAAAAAGATACCATATACTACAATAAAACTAATCTATTTCTTTTGTTCATACATCTCAGTCTTTTTAACTTTTCTACGGAATGAAGCTTACAGTGAAGATCCTTTACTTCGAAGAAAACTTTGCTTGATTTCTGCTCCAGTAATGCGCAAAAAACCGATGTTAGAGCTTGCAGTTCTATGACTGATCTGTAAGCATTGTGAAACCCTATTAGACGCGCTAGAAACTGGAAACGAAAGCCTTAAGGCCCGCCGACATTTAGATGCCAAAGACCCCTGAAAATAATGATAGATGATCTAAAGTTCAAAATTGAAAAATTCTTGCTCATGAATACTCGTGTTGAAGTTTGCTAAGTGTACCCGAAAACATTATGAAGAAAATGCCGAAATGATGAAAAAGATTGAAGAATTGATGCTGGAAAAAAACCAATCGCCGTGGAAGGAGTGGCGACAAAATGATAGATAGATAATGAGTATAATATGGATCCCATATTGTTTGAGATTTGGATAACTAAACAGTTCGAAAAATTGTCCTGCGAGAAGACGTTGAATTAAAAAGCCAATCCTAATCTATTATATGTTAACAGAAGTAAATGTGAAAAGGAAATTTAAAATCGCATCTCTCATAAAGCTGCAAAGAAGTATAGTTTCGATCTTGTCAAGATAAAAATTCACGCCCTAACCTATACCATTCAACGAATTTTATACCATTAGATCTAATTTATACTAAAACGATGTATACAATATACATGAGCAAATTCTATACCTGTAGAATGCGAAGCATAAAGAAAATCGATGAGTGACGACTACCTGAAATAAAATTCACGATAATACTAGTGAAGAGATGAAAGATACAGAAAATAAAATTTCCATCGTCTAGCTCTCATTCCAAGATTCTGGCTTATTATGACAATTTACCATCAAAAAATGAAACTGGTACTAATTAATAACAATAAAAGGCAAAAAAATTTTCAGGTGACTGGAACAAAAGTCCCACTTGATTACCAAACACTTCCGGTACCACTTGAGGCATATTTACTACCAATACCGAATATCTAGCAAAATCAATGATTGCAATCTGGGGATTTCACACGTAAAAACCACCGACTGCATGTACGAAGAGACCTTCAGTTTCACAATGGCAATGTCATTTCGTGGTCGTTTTTTTGAGACCACTGCAAACCAATAAAATAGTCGATTTCAACGATCTACCTGAGGTGGTGTATGTCTGAAAAATTGTAGTTCAGAACCCGCCATGCCATTAGTTGTTGTGTGTGGAAAACCATCTTCTGGAAAGAGTACACTTGCTGAATGCTTCTGTAAATTCATTGTGACAAAAAAATCTCGGCAAGTTGAAGTTGTATCCGACAACAGAAATGCCTCATTTTCAAGGTCGATCTACAGAGATTCTCACAAGGTAATGTTTAACGCTCTCTGTACTTTCGGTGTACTTACATGATTCTCACTTTTTTGCATTAAATTTAGCATTGACTTGGTTGTTCAATACTTTAGTAACAGATCTTTGACACCTATCTTCATGAAATAATCAAAGTATGTATCATGAGCAAACACCATATTTATGATTGTTTGTATATTTCGTGAAGTATCTGCTTGTTTTAGGAACGAGAACATCGTGCAGTCCTAAAATCAGAGGTGCGCCGCTTGCTTTCGAGAGATTGTTTAGTTATTTGCGATTCATTAAATTACATCAAAGGTAGGTCTGATTTAATGTTATTCGTTGTACCAACTGTTCTGTGCTATATCAGTGTATTCCAGCAGTTTACAGGTTTCAGATATGAGTTGTTTTGTATAGCAAAATTGATGCAAAGCACATACTGTATTTTGTACTGTGATGCCAGTGATGATATTTGCCTGCAACTTAACCTAACAAAAGGAAAGACAGAAAGGTACTCTTCCGTTTCTTTTTTAATTGAATGGGTTGACTTAGAATAAGTCTCTAGTGAGGTACTGAATGTGTAATGCCCAAATCGGTATGAAATTACGCGATGAATCAAATATTGTGTTTGGAATCAAATATGGCTGATAAATGGATCTGTCGGTTGCAGTATGTTGAAGCTTGTTTTTTATAGGTTATTATTTCATTTAGAATTTTTCATTTACTGTAGATGAAGTGGTTTATAAACTTTTTATTTTGTTTGTTCGTCATGTTATTTTTTTTAGTTTTTTTATTACCTCGTGGTAAATGAATTTTTATTGCAAATTCAAATTGGATTTCGTGCTAAGGCATTGAAAGCTATTGTAAAGACTTTTGGAGGGTGTATGATGACTCCCTACTTCTGCAGAAGTGCAAGAATAGGATTTGCAATTTCGATTTTGAATTATTACGTTACAGTACGCAGCTTTTTTTTTTCAAGAATGAATCTTCTAAGTGAGTCTGTTATAGATATAATGCAGATGATATAAAGGAATTGGTGTTGCGTTTTGAAGAGCCTTGTACTGCAAATCGGTGGGATTGCCCGCTCTTCAAGGTTGAAATTGAGATTGGTAACTCACTTCAACGAATATATGATTCGAATTTCGAACAATATGCTTGTTTTCTTGAACTGAATGAAAAGAAGTTACCTCTGGAGCATATGTACCTTTGGTTATACGAAGTAAGTTCAACTACATTACTTTCCATTCTTTTCCTAACTGTATTGGTTCGATTTTTAGGATTATATTATATGGTTTTGTATATTAAACTACCACTTTTATATTGTTTCGCTTTCAAAATATGCATTCTTTATAGGGTAGCAACTTGTGTGCAAATGAAAGCACTGAAACTACGTCACTTATGCCGCCGGACTATTTACATGCTCTTGATCATTTAACTAAGGAAGTTTTAGCTAATGTTATGCGACAACAAAGGACGGCCTCGCCAGGCGACGCATTTATTATGCCAAACTGTACTATGGACAACAAGGTTCACTTCTTTCATTGATAAAATGCGTTTATTTTGCAATATTGAACCGTGTTTTTGAAATCCGATACTTACTTATGCAGAATGAGAAAACTTTAGACCGAGTTTAAGGAACAGATATTGAAAATAAATTTTTTCGCCTCATTTAATGTTTCTGAAACGTTTGTTTGAAGGAAAATTTCCATCTTATTGTATACCAGTATTTAATGAAATTAGAATATGGTGACTGGTGACAATCAGCCAGTTAAGGCTTGCTTGGACTCTTATAAAATTTTTTTTTAATATTCTTAATTCATTGTAAAGTCCAGTGTTAAGGTACTGTTTATCAGACAGCGATCTTTTGTTGAACTCTCAAGACTCCAACGACAGTTCATCAGTTACATGAAGATGCATCCATCAAATGACATGTCCACATTTGCTTCGTTGTTTATTGACTATCTCAATGCTAATCCCTAAATTCCATTTTTTTTTTTGTCTGACATGCTTTGGAAAATTAGTGTTCTTAAGAAAAAACACTTCATTTTATACATGTAATGCTCATTATGGTTAGCTATATGGAGGCTTTACATTCCTTTTGAAATGGCAACGGAGTAAAATCTGTTCTACTGCTTTAAATTTGTATTTTATGAATTCCCGCATATTTTTTTGCAATTCAAAACTTCCCGAACATTGTATTTACAGACTCTTCGTTTCTAAAAATTTGTACAGAACGTTTCTATTTTATGAATACCCGCATAATTTTTTGCAATTCAAATTTTCTCGGCAACAAGTTGGGCTTGCAGCATTTCTGGGTGCATTTGCTATATTCAGTTATTTTTATTCATTAATACTGTAATGATAATTGTAATATTATAGATTATTTATCAGAAATTTTTAATTTTTTTTTGCTATTATTTTCTCGGTTCTTCATATAGTGGAAAGGTGAGGAAGACATCCCTCTTTTGAACTGGTTATTCTGGGTATAATACATTTGTTTTTTAGAAACCAAACCGTGTTCCATTCATAAAGGTATGAATTTAAGAATTGTAGTTTTTGACTCTTTTCATTGGTGATACTTCGGAATTGTTGGATATTATTGCGGAAAAGTAGTAAAGGGAAATGTGATCCTTTTTTGTCCATATGGTAACAAAGTGGCCTTGCAAAGCACTTGTGGGTTTTCGTTTTCGTAATTAGCCGAAAATTGTTTTCGTTGTACTTGAAACGCAAATAAAATAAAAAATACAGTCTGCATTTCTAATTGTTCTTGTTACATTTAAGTGAATAGTAAGGCACTCCGGTCTGGTGTTTGTTGCAGGTTTATATTAAAGTGAAATCTAACATGGTTTCATAAACACCACTATTTTGTTTTTATTTGTAAGAACTCTTCCAGAAACGTGAAGCGAGATGTCTTCGTGATTAACTGATTTTAGTGAAGCGGAGGTCTTCAGTATAGTAACGTGTCCGCCAGAATTTAGTGAAAAAATTCGCGTTTCTTGAGCAAACTGAAGGTTATGAATATTCTCGCATCAAAATGTAAATTACAAGCAATAGTTTGAGGGCATAAGATGTTGTAAATAGTTGAAGTTTGACACTTATTTGAAATCATAGGCACTACAATTCAACCGCTGGTATAACAGATTATTCTGTGCTGAGGTGTTGTCAACATAAGCATTGAAATGGTGGGATAATCTCTTCCTAATTTTTCTTGTTTCGGAAAAGGATGGGGAGGCGAGAGAGAGGCTTATAATTATAAAATGTCTAGCTTTTGAACGGCTGCGTCTCTTACTTGTGTTCGTATATTGTTTACTGAGACATAACTTATTTTAGGTAGTGGTGGTTGTATTGTTACGAATGAACGTATAAGGACTCTCCTTAATTTTAGTGAACTATGTCGCATGAAAGAAGCCGTGGAACCTTGTATGTTTTCTCGGAATATATAGGGCTTTGGATTGTTATGTTTTCTACGTTTAAATAAGTGTTTTCTTCAACATTATGACATACACTGCTATCATTTTACTGCGTACCGGAAGGTCGTTATTTTCTGTTTGGCGGTAAATCTCGCATACAGGTGTCTCAATTCACGTTTTTGAAGACGTGTACTGTAAACAGATCAAAGAAAATTTTAATGTTTGCAGATCGCCGGTGTCTTATCCTGTAGATGCGACATCGAATTCGAGTTCGCAATTGTCTGAAGGGGGTGATCAGAACACGCTTTCCTCTTCTTCAAGCTCACCGTCATTGGCAGCAGCACTTCGTAATTTTGATATAGGCAGCAGTAATTTCGATAGAAATAGTAGCGCAGTAAGTTATGAAGTGCAAAACAGTTTTTGATGGCGAGTGGGAGACATCGGACGATTTCAGTTTTATTACAAAATGTTATCTTATCTCACTCGTTGTTTATGATAAAAATGCTTCCAACGAACGGAAATGGGATATCCGTATTATTATTTGTTTCTAAAGATCAAGATTAAAACAATCTTCTTCAGGATTCGTAATCAACATTTTATTCGCGAATTTATTCTTCAGGCACGAGAATATTCGAGAGATGCTTCCAGTTATCCTCAAGATGGTTCATCCACACATATGGAGTCTTATATGGAATACTTGGCATTACTAAATCATCGTCATGGTCAATATTTCAATACGCATTTTATAAGGCTTATATATACCGGTATTTGCTTATATATACCGGTATTTGTTTATTCAATTGCATGATGCAGGGGATTAGCTAAGTTTAATTAACATATTAAATTTAAGTACAAGAATCGATGGATGAGAGCAATGGCCCAGCAGGTACTGGTGCCGCTGCAGCTACTAATGATTCATTTTCCTTATTGACGAACACTACTAATTCATTAACATTTGGATTGGTATCATCAATAAATGATGAAAATGGTGACCATAATGGTGATAATAGTAATCGCTTAAATCAGTCGGAGAACAATAATGGCATCACTGGCGGCTCATCAGCTGATTTAAATGAATTTAGCGATGTCGTTAGTTATTATCACTTGCTGATTTTCTATTTAACACGGCGAGGAAAACGAAACTGCTTTGAATGTTCTAGGAGTTGGCATTGATCCGAGATCTGTACTCTCCATCTGCAAGTGACCCAGGTAGCGCTAGCGAGCGAAGGGAAAGTACGCGTCAGTTTTCCAGAAATTTTTATTTTCGGTATTTGCTTCCACTATGTCAGTTCTGAAAGTTCTTTTTGATTGCGGTAGGCAGTCATTAATTTCTATGAGCTGAGAAATCATTTATCTGTGCTATGTTTGTTATTTTGCCAATTTTCGATATCTCTACTCATGAAGGAATAATAAACAAATTTGCTCTTCAAAATATCAGGTTACGGCTTTTTGTAAAAGTCTATTTCGAGACTGCATGACTCAGTTTAAGAAAAAGCTGAAAAAAGTTTGATTCACTGTATATTTAACGTGGAATCGCTTTATTACCGTGCATATGGAATGCGATAAGTGGAAAGATCATAGTGAATGCTTGAAGTAAAAATTTATTTTTAGTCTCTTTTTTACTTTCTGACGATCAGGTTTTCATTTTTTATATTTCAGGGAATGAGGCTTTTGTGAATGGTGTGAGTGAAACGCTACGAGGTGATCTTTCCAGTTTTCGTCTGTCACGTCTGATGTGTCGAGAACGAAACAACAGCAATGTTGGTTTTTGCAGTTTTTTTCCAAATGAAATGGTTTTACTTATTTCAGCTTTTCACATTTTTTCAGATTGACAGATTTTCTATTTTTTTACTGAAGTGCGATTCTGAAAAAATAGGTAATGATAGTCAGCTGAAAAATATCAATGTTGTTTCAGGAATTGAATGTTGTGGAAGGAAGTAGCAGTTTCCAGAATTTTACTACTCATGATCCATCTTCATCCGTTAAGTTTTGCCCACAACCGTTAAAGCTACCTTCATCAACACGTTTGAAAATCACAGTGCTTAAGTGGAATGTATGTTTTACTTATTGTTATTATGTAATTTTCTTGTATTGTTGTTGTTCGGGACCATTTAACGGTGTTCGAACTCACATATTACTGATTGTCAGCCATTTCTTTTGTTTCATATGATTAGGCTGCTGGTGACTCACATTATCTCGCCGTAAATCCACATTTATTCTTGTTTTCGTGAATCCATTGAAACTAATTTAAAAAAGAGTTGTCGTCTTCGGTCAGTATTTCAAATGTGTATATTCCATTCTCTCGACAGAATTATTCATTTTTGACTTCTCTTAGGCTTAAGGCTAGAGATGCACATCAGAATTAACTCAACACCAGCCTCAAATGTAATTTTTCCGATAATTACCCATTAGATAATCCACGTTGAATTCATACACTGGAGAATCCACAAATGATATCGAGGTGCAATTCTGCAAATACCTAATTCATTTTCGTTTAGCTAGTTTATGTGTAGTGTGTAGTAGAGATAAAAGAAACGGTTATCTGGACTGCAGTATTTTATTACATTTTTTAGGTGGCCGCATCATGGAAATGGGCGGCCAGTGATGAAACTTGTGGGATTTGCCGAATGCCATTTGAAGCATGTTGCATTGAATGTATAACACCTGGTGATGAATGTCCCTTGGTATGTTTTATTTTTCTGCTTTCGTAACCGAAATAGTTGAGAGCACTTCATTTTTTCATTAAGCTTGTGGGGAATCAACGAAATTTTTGTCAACATCTTTTGACATTCACCTTACTTAAACTAGCATGTAGTTTAATTTTATATTATTTTCAGGCCTTGGGGACATGCAAGCATGCGTTTCATATGCATTGCATCGTGAAATGGACTGAAACTCAAAATGCAGCTCGACCGCAGTGTCCTTTGTGTAGGCAAGAGTGGAAGTTTGCGCCTGGATAAATTTTTGTTTTTTTTTCTTCTAAAACAGGAATCAATGTTTTGATGTAGATTTTCTAAATTGATGTATTTCGTTCTTTGGCTCGCATCTGTTTTCATCTTTCTACCTGTTTAGTTTCACCTTTCATTTTTACCTCTCGCTGTTTTTAAGTGCAGAGTTCCGTTTTGGTATTTCGAAATCATTTTTGACTGGCTTACTGCTGAATAGATTATTTTGGCTGACGAAACTTTTTTTTCTCGAATTTTTGATTCATGAGAAACCGAATGGTGGGAAGATTTTTTTTTTGTAAATTCGACTTATCAGTTTTACGTGATCGAATGATTCGTATTGTAGAATTCTCCAACTTACTGCATTTTTGGCGGATTCACCATACAAATGAATTATGTTCATTTTGTCTTTTCGTTATTTTCCCTTCGTATCGAACGCCAATCTGGTTAAATAGTTACTTTTTTGTCGTAGCGGAATGATTTACATGGTATTTTATGAGTTCTTGGATGATTGAGTCACGAGTTATTTTTGGTTTGTGATTACTATGTTCTGGTTCTATCGTTCATCTGTAATGGCGCAAGGCTGTTTATTGTTACGAAGGACAAAAAAATAGATGTTCAAGTTGTTTTATTTCCTTTCTCAATTGCTGTTTCATGCCACGCTTTAATTACACTTGCTAAACCAGTTTGCAATGCATTGTTTAGTTTCTGGTATTTAATCAGTAGCTTACTTTTGTATCTTAAGCTGATTTTTTTCAACTCACTACCAATTCATTACGTTTCTCGCAGATGTAAAGATAATCGAGGTAAAATTAGGTATTGGATGACTAACGAAAAGAATAGGAAGCAACGATATATTTTTCAAACGTGACCGGTGAGTCCTTTCTTGAATCGAAAAAATTGTAACGTGAATATCAAGTTTACACTTTTCCACAATTTATGGATATTCAGCTGCTTATTATCTAGTCTTAGTCCGCTTTGTATTTCACTAGTTTCCGGTCTTGAATAGAACTGGATGTTCGCAGTATTTTTTAATATATTTGAAAGTTATGAATTCGGAAATAAAGTTAAATTCTGTGCTTTTCAATTTTTGTCTTATACATAATGCTGTTTTTTCGTGCAGGCAATTTCTTGTGAAATTTAAACTACGTTTCATATTGTTGCATTTTTAGAAAAGTTTGTTGTTCAGGGTTCGGTTTCATATCGTAATTCCTTTAACTGCAAGTTTGAATTTTTTTATTTCAGTAGATGTCGGAGGTTCCTGACGTTTCAGAGGATATAAGTAGCGAACAATTTGATGGGTGTGTTACATCTGCTGTTGTTACAAAAAACGGTGAACTTTGGTTTTTTTAAAGCGTGGTATAGATCAATGAAGCATTTACTTGCAACTTTCGGATATTCCACATATTTAATTCAATCATAATTCTTTGGAGAAGAGTACTGGCCAAAATTCACAGTTTTTCATTTTTTATTTCAGACGAAAGTTTACAAATGGATTCGGAAGATAGTTTTCATGCACCGCTGTTTTCTGTGCACCATTCAACTAATATCAGTAATGCTCCATTCGTTGTAAGTGTTTATGTTTCATTAGTTCTTTGAAAGGCAGATCCAAGTTAGTTCTTCGTATAGCAGATTGAGTCAAATGTATTTAATGATAATATTCACTTCGTGTTGCATAGGTTTTGTTTTTACTCTCGCATGTTTTTTTGTAATTTGAAAGAATAAAGAATTATTGTGAGAAAGAATAAAGGGTTATTGTGATGGTGAAAATACGTCTCAGCAGCAGATTCTCTGTTTGATGTCACGAGCCCTTGTGCTAATCGTTATGCTAATTCATGAATTGATTTCTTCATCTAGGTCTTTTTTCCAAAATTTATGAAGCTTCTGCTCTTTTACTTGAATTTGCCTTACATTTGATGTCTTGTCGTTTTTAGGATGGGCGAGATTCCAGATTTCATCCGTGTATTGATTTTTTTCTCACTAAATCTTAAAAAGATAATATTGTGTGAAGTAATAATCATGCAAATAAATTGTGTTGTTCAGGCGTTTTCTAATTTCTGTTCAAAGTTGCATTCATTCGAGCAACGTGAAATCCAGCCCAATGAACGTGATGTTGATGTTGAATTTTTCTCGCACTTATTGATCTTCTACATGATTAAAGAAGATTGGGCAAAAGTTTGTTTCTTTTTAAATTCTATTTGAAATCCGTTTCACCAAAAACTAATGAAGTCAGACCCTTAAGAAATGTAAGAGGATGAAAGTGTAGAATGCTTTATAGCTAACTAATTTCTGTATTATTCTCGTATGGTTTCTGCATGACTTCCGTTCTTAGTTTCTAGGCACACCAATGCCGTCTTCGTGCGGAAACATTGACAACAAATATCCATTTGAATTCTCTTATGCTTATCTGCCAACATCTGGAAGACGGTGATACTGGGGTCGCTCTTCGTTTGATCAAAAATTCACATTTTGATAATCTTATCAAGTATATCTTTTTGTTGGCGCGACATTCTTAATACTGCTGGTTTCGTTTCAGTAAAGTTTTCTACAATCAGAATTTGTGGGAAGCGAGGGAATTCTATAAGAGTATTCTGGCACAGTATTCGCTTTTAAAATTTCAGATATGAAAAATGCAGGATAGTGGAACTGATAGTTTCGTTGTTACTTTGTAAATTTCAGCGTGGCTGCTTTGTTCTTGCTTCTGCTGAATTTTCTTTGTCGTCTTTTGCACTTTTGAAATTGTTTTTGCAGAGATTTGGTAATGGTAGTACGTAAACGAATTATTGTATCGGTGTTGCGAATGGTTGAACATACGTACATTAATATTGAAGCACAGAAATTAGCTGGAATGCTTGATGTTGAGTCGAGTAGCGATTTACTGAAGGTTGTCGATACAAAAGATATGCTCACTGATTTGAGTAGTTCAATATCCCTGAGATACTTCGTGCCAAATCTGTAATACTAAAAACCCTTTTTTAATCATAACCAATGTTTTCGAGATACTAAAGTCTGAATCCATTGGACGTATTGGCTGCATAGAAAAACAAAGCCAGTAGCCTGGTATGTGAGGTTGTCACTGGACACTGAGTAACGGGTGAGTTCGTTGGTCTCAGTACTTTGCTGTTTTCTTATCAGTCATACTGTATACACGCATGATGTACCCATTTAGTTCACATCATGTTTTTAAAACCGTGTCAGCATTTAATTCTTTTTATTTTCTGTTTCTTGTCATTCAAGTTTGCAGATTCTCAATCGAATAGATTGGCAACTGGAGGATGATTTCGTAATACCTAAAATGACGCCTCAGTTAATGCGTAAGATTAAAAACCTGGATGCTTTATCAGCTGGATCTTTAGCTAATGATGATGCAATCTGTGGTATGATGAAGGGCTCCGTTGATATTAATAAGCTTATTCAATATGCAACATTCTTGGAAATCAATACTTAATTTTTTTCAATGAGTTTTCTGTTGCATAGTTTTTCTTTTGATTCTGTTTAATTTTTCTACTTTTCTTCATTTGAATAAAGTATAGGAATTCAAGTCCTTTTTGGCAGACATATGATTGCGTTGAATTTTTGCTCCATATTTCAGTTTTCACTTGGTGTGTAAACTGACTTTACACTTTAGTAGTTTTGTAGGATTTACATCTATTCTTCAAAAGAGCGTGATAGCTAGTGAATTTCACTTACCGGTCCAAGTGAAAATGGAAGAAATTATTAACTGATTTGTTCATTGAATTTTTGGTACACATCGAAATGAAAGTAGCTGGATCGGCAGCGCTGAAAACAATTTAAAAAATAATTTACTGTTGACTTCGTGTAGGAAATATGGGATTGGAATGACAGGGTTTATTTAAGGGTTAGTCAAGCATTGGTAGTAAATTAAATTGCGGCTCTTTTTTGGGATGGAATTAATACCGTAAGTGTTGGAGAAGTATATTTTGTCCGCTTTAAAAGCATTTTGTATTTGGCCATTCAGTTAGGATTGTGTCCAGGGCAGTCAGGACTATGTACAAGAGAATTGTAGCTTTCATGCTTTTTAATGTACTGCATTTCTCACTGTCACTTTCTCTAACATAAAAATTATTTCAGAAAATTAGTATTACTCTGTGAGTTCTTGATGTTTAATTATATATTTTCAAACAACTTTATACAACTTATTTTGCAAAAAAAATGTTTTGTGATATATATTGTATTTTACATTTATAGGTTTTATGTCATGAATCATATAATATATAGTGTATAATATACAGTATATAATATATAATATGCAATATAATGTATAATATGTAGTAATATAATACGTAATATACAAAATGTGCAATGTATATGTAATGCATCCATTTATCATTGTAGTTTTTCATACGAAAATCAATATTAGAAAAGTATAAATTAAAAAAGGGATCGAATTTAAAGCGCTCGCAAAATCATAGGATTTTGATCGTGAAGACGAGTGCGCAGGTACTTGAGAATGATAACAAGCACGAGGAGTTTTATGACATCACTATACTAAAATCACTTTGTCCGTCCTCTCGACGTGAACGACACGGATTTGAAAACAGTTACTGCAATGGAATGGAAGACTACCCACAAAATCACCGATATTAGTTAGGGAGTAACCGCGACAAAAAAGAAAACTTTGTTTTCTGAATCAAAAAGGAACTGTAGTTTTCGCGGATCACGCCGGACGATTTCACGCTAATAGCAACGGCGTACTCACTCTTCGATGTTACAAATTTACGAATAAAGGGAGCAAGCAGTTCATTGTTTCTTGTGGTTAGTCCTAAAATTTAAATTCAGGATCCGTTAAGTCTCAAACTATTGATTCCCTTTCTTCTCATACGCTTTTACACACCCGAATGTGTTTGAGCTGGCAATCAATTTGCTGGACCATTTGGCCGGTGATTCATTAATAAAATTGCTTTCCTCTTTCATCGCCTTCCCGAATATTCTCGGTCTATGGTCAGTGAATTTAGAGTTCAAAACCTCTCAGATTGAAAGTGTGAGTGAATGAAGCTATTTCCAACTATTACATTTTTTCACCCTTTATCCTGCAGGAAGTACTTCCCGTCCATACCAAGTTTTTTTACTAACCTGATTCCGAACAAAAACAAAAGTGAAGCGTCCTTTGCAGACAAAACATTTCGAAGGTTCATTTCCTGACAAAAGAAATATTTTTCTTCATTGAACTTATGGCTTCTGCACTCTGCGCTTTCTTTATCGCATTTATTCGAATCTATTATGTTCCGGAATTGATATTCATACAACTTCATCTATTACTTCATTATATCTCTTCTTAAATTTTTATTATTGTCTGGAGAAAAGAGTATCAAAAGATACTCATTAAAACCTTCGGTAGAAATGACAAGTGAACGATTCGTTCCAAACAACCATCTCACCGCCGAACACCGCCACATTCTACGATTTTTTTTAAGCACAATTGCGCGACATATTCTTCGATCTTTCGATAAGGTCATGAAACGTCAAGTTGTTTTCATTATTTCGCTTACATTGATAACTGTTTATGTTTGACAAATTAATTTTCCGCTGCAACAGTGTTTGAAAGAGATTGAAAAAAAGGCCAGTTGGTTTGGTGACGATGTCAGGTGTTTTGCTATACATTGTTTAGATAGAGTGGGTGCATGACTTATGCATTAGGAAACCTAAACAGAATCACGGATAATTGCTGTTAACGCAGAAGTTTAGAACCGAAATTGTAGCATGGAATTGCAATATGCCATGCTAAGACAAGAGTGATTGGTGATTTGTATCTTGCAAGCTTGGCATCGACAAAGACTCTTACATGTTTTTTGAAATCATCTCAGTTTCATAGTTTTGAAAAGTGAGCATGTATATTCCATTGTCTTCCCCATGCTTACGTTCTCTAAAACATATATTGGACAACTCAAATCCGGAAATTTACGGCAAGTATAAACAGAGCAGAAATTGCGTGATAAAGTTTTACTGTGCCGGAAACGGTTCTTCATTCATCACAACAATAGCTGGATGTTTCCAATTAATAATTGGTAAGGGAAATGTATGTCACTTTTAATTGCAGGTGATGTGTGACGGAAACAAGAGAGAAGAGAGAATGGAAGTAGCTGTGATTGAGTAGGTCAGACAATTTCAATGTTAATTGTATTTGATCAAAACAAAGGAAGGGATCCATTTAATTCAGTGACAGTCTCTCCCAACGAGGAGTTCCAGTTTTTTCTGCGGGAAACCGTATGGCTATTTGTTTGTGTGTCTTTGATGTATGATTGAATGTGCATGTCGGTATTTACGTGTGCGTATGAATGTATGCATGTGTGCATGTGTTCATGTTTCCATGAGTATTGCATACCTCCAACATCACCGCGGTAAACAGAGGGCACAGATATTTGTATTTTCATCATGACCGAACAATGTTTCCTTTGTTTGACAAATGAAACTAACAAACTGCACTTAATGTGTTGATTTAATATGTCTTTAGAACCCCAATATTACCCGCGATGTAGGTAATATTTCCCACATAACTTGTTTAGCTAAGCTATTCAGAATTCATTACGAATTCGCATTCCTAATGATAATTCCGCTCTATTTGCTATCTTATGTCTGCTTATAAAGTTATCCATTCATAACTGCTACGAATAAGCTCAATGACTTACTAGGGCAAAAAAAGAAAACGTTGAAATACGTCTTATGCATCTTCGAAGCCCAGTTCCATTAGCAGTTGTTAGTAGCAAATGGTTGGAAGTGACTTTGCGTAGTCTTGAAATAATTTGTTGAATCAAAATGACACCCGGCATCGTTATTAAGACATTTTTCAAAAATCAACTGAGCCTACTGTAAAGCTATATAATCAGAATAAAAGCTGACAACTTGGTCATTCAGTGTTGCATCGCAAAAAATAGACTTACATTATTGCAAAAAAATAGGGTGATAGTGTTATTTGCAAATTGTTTTGGCCTAAACGAATTGAAATTTCAAATCTGTTTATTCATCCATTAAAACACTACAAGGCATTAGTTCGATACAAGCAGATTTATTCAATACGATACTTAACGGTAGGAAGAGGTTCATGGTATGTACCGCTCAAAGTTACATTCATATTTGAAAGAGCTGATTTTAAAATTCAGACCATTTGATAGTACAGTAGTGGATTTATTTAACTCATTCAAAATCAAATCCAGCAAAATTAACAATCTGGAATTTGGTTTGATTTATGAAGATCCATTAATCTAATATGACCATTTGTTTTTAATTCAAAAGATACCGTATTATATGAACAACGTATTGTCAAGCTGTTTTTCTGTTTTCTCGTAAAGACCGAAGATTTTGCTTTGGCTTGAAATTTGCAAGGTTGGAATAGGAGGCTTGAAAATTTGCACAACTTTGGATCCGAGCTCAATATTAGTGAATAGTTGAAATGATTAGTGGTATTACCAATATATTCAGTTAAACCAAGTTTACTTCATGTTTACTGAGGGACTACCTTTCGCACATGTGTGGGAATCATTCAGTAAGGCAGAGTAAAAGCATAATAGATGAATCAACGGACTGTTGTAATCTTGTGAACGGGTTCTGTGAAGTAGTTATAAAAGTCATGTGTGATGCCAATGTTGATATCAGTGCGTGCACACACCGGGAAATGTATCAACTGCAGTGCATTTTTTCACTGGTTTGGTTGTTCTATTGCGTAGATTTAACGGCTGAAGGTTGCCACATCCATCTGCGAACTTTTTCATTTTTTATGGCTTACACGTAATTTATTCAGAATGTCTGCGAGGAATGAAATGTAGCTTCACTACTAATTTAGGACGAGCAGTCTTTTCTGAATCACTGTTATTGTCATAGGTCGGGTCATTTGCATGACACATCCCTTACCTGAAAGTGAATACAAGGGATGCCAATGCTTACTATTTTTGAGTATTTTTGAGCTGCTGATTGAGAATTTAAATTTATTGGCAGTCTAGCGAACAGTAAATGAAGTGAAAGAAAAATTGTTGACCGTTGAAAAGAACAGTGGGAAATTTTCAGAAATCGTCGTCCACGGCAGTTCTGTTGACTTAATAAACAGAGAATTGAACTGCCGTAATAAACTTAAATGACTCCGTGCGACACCCTGCAATCCGTGTCATTTTATCGCTTTTATATCTCTTTTTCAGTGCTACATTACTATTTATCATTAATCATTGAAGCAGAAGCCAATGTACTGTTGCATAATTATTTATTCAATTTTTCCTTGTATTATGTTCTTTTGTTTTTCTTGCACTGTTTATTTGGAAATCCGATATCCGGAAGTAAAAACTGTCAGAACTTA
The DNA here is from genome assembly GCA_013365335.1 of Madathamugadia hiepei. Lineage (NCBI taxonomy): Eukaryota > Metazoa > Nematoda > Chromadorea > Rhabditida > Onchocercidae > Madathamugadia > Madathamugadia hiepei. Next base: position 25,637 of record JABVXS010000129.1, read on the forward strand.
ATTTTTTTTCAATCTAGAATAAGTTCCCAGACCACACGAATAACAGGTAATACGACGTTACCTTTCAAATAGGCCCGTCTTACTCATGCCCAGAGGAATTTTTGAAACTTCAGTGAACAGTTTATCTAATAAGCTCAAGGAAATTCCCAATTCTGCAGTTTTTTTTCATCAGAGAAAGGGTTTTGAAAAGGATTTACTAGCCAAGAATGGCGCTTGTCATAGTATCATCCCGCTGACTGCTGTTATCACTTTACAATCATCTTTACTGCGGTAAATGGTGACATTTGTGTAGCTAACTAGTTGCCTCGGATGAAGATCATGGGAATCTTTAAAAATCAAAATCCTAGATCTCTGTAAAACCGTGGAATGTATTAGTATTTTTTATAATTCACTTCATTATCATCAATCATCGGTCAAAGCAATACTTGTTTCTTAATATTTCAAATTGGAAATTTATTTGTGATGAGTTGCTTAAAATCCATCATTATTTGCACATCAGTAATTCAAGCTCAGAAACCGCTTACTTTTTTATGAATCTTGGGATGTTTTTAAGGCACTTTATCCAGACCCAATAATGCCTAGCCGCGTAATTTAATCTTGCGCATATCCAGCAAACAATGTTAATTATTCTGATTGTAATCTGCTTGTCGACCCTCTTCCAGTCAAATTCGTTGCTCATATATCCACAAGGTTAGTGTTTTACATACTCTTGTATAGCTTTTATAAATATATTTAGGTTACCTTACCAAAATATCTTCGGTACTAAAGCCTCAATTCTCTGCCATTCAATAAGATTCCTTTAATGTTTACTTAAAGAGACCGCATATTCAGTTTCTTGAATTTTAAATTTTATGTTCAGTTTGCCCGAAATTTAAGAATGAGATTTTCGTAAAAAATTTTTGAAAATTCGTCGCTTAGTTTTCTAAGAACTTTAGTGGAATTTCCAAGTGACTGCATGCGAGCAATGTGTGAAGCAGATTCAGGATGTGTTCCAAAAGGTTGCGACGAGGACATTCATGGAAGGTATGGATGCGGCTATTTCCGACTCAACATCTATCACTATAAAGTATGGGTGCTTGTCTCAAATGAAAAACTCAATTTTTAAGCTTTAAACGCTATCTACTAGTCTATATACCAATTTAGCCGAAAATAATTGAAGAGTTCTAGCTCCTGAATCCACCATATTTTTGGATTCGAGATATGTTACTGATGAAAATACTCATTTTCTGCTTCATTCTTTACCAGTGCCAATCTCTGTAATATCTTATCACGCAAAAAATAGTTATTGACTAGAGTTATTTTTTCACAAACAGAAATTCAAAGTCCCAATTAGAATAGCTTGATAATTTACGTTGCAGCAATGTTATCAGCCGGGTAAAGAAGACGACCAAGATGAGGAGGAGGCATGGTTAACATGCGCCGAAAATTACGAGTGTTCTCAGGAATGCCTACGGGTAACTCGATTTCCTTGATCTTCTTATATATCAAACATTTTCGAGAGTTATATTATACGACATCGAGTATCCTTTCATAATCCATTGAACAAGAATATCAGTCATAATCAAACTTGTCTGTCCTTAACTTTAATTCCTCATGTATTTTTCAAACTTGTTCAAAAAGTGCTGGAACTAAACTTTGTAATCATTACAATATTATCGGAACCAAAAATAATTTCATTGAGATTCGTAGGCTTCACCTCTAAGGAGGTTTCTGGATTTATGATTATTTGCTCACTCAATCAAAGTATAAAGGAAGGTGAAGAGGTCAATCACCATTCTTTCGTTTTCTTTTCCACACGGACCTCTTATTTTTGAAAAACTTTTTCCATACTTCTGCCAGTTTGCTAGTTACTTTGGGCTGTTATAGCTAAAAAAGGAACTCTGAATAACAAATATTTCTAAATTTCAGCGGTTAAGTAATCGCTACAAAGTGAAATGCTACGGGAAAAGTGATTGCGAAACTATAGCAAGAATTCATGATGGCGGAGCCAACGGTTGTCGCTCTAAGGATACACTACCCTACTGGAATATTGTAAAACAAAAATGTCCACATTGCTAAAATGTGCCAATTATTTACAATGCTTGTAATTTGGACAGAGTTCAATTTTCTTCGGTGTTTTTTAAATTTCTGATGTCTTTCTTTTTCAGTGCTACTAAGAAATATGCTTTACTCTTAGGTATTATGTCATCATCTACTTTCAATTTGCCCAAGGATCAACAAATTGAATACGGGATTTCTTAGACTAAATTTGTAAATTGGAATGACTGGCACTAAAAATTAAAATTAAACAGAAACTATACGAAAATGCCATGGTGGAAGCCGTTTACAAGTCACATGATTTGTAATGCTTAAGGGATTGTTTCGTTTTGGTCAAACACATTTTGAGATATTCAGGCAACTTATGTTATGTTGGTAAAACCGGCCTTGAACTTTATGTTAGCACATGCGTGCACCAACTGTAGCATTTTGCGCTAAATCAGCTGGGGATTTCTAAAAGAAACAATTACGTGACAGCTTTGAAAAGAATTACATCATCTGCGTCCTTACTTTTACCAGATAATCAGAAACACCATGTCATCTGCAAAAGTCAGGTTCACTTATTAGAGCAATGTGGTATATACCTAGACTGTCTTTAAACATAAGGAAAGTCCTTTTCAAACTTCTTATGCACAGCTATGCCCCGATGATGACTCTCTTTCACGAGCGCCAGCTTATTTTAAAGGAGTTTGCACGCCATCATGAGATGCCACCTGTGTTGGCAGTGGCTTGTGCTGCCATTGTAACCTCGAATGTCTGGAAGGTTTCAACTATACAAAAAAATCCATTCGGGCAATTTGAAGAGTAGCTCATTAACCGTTTGAGATCATCCAGGACCTCGCTGTCACCCGTTCAAGCGCGTTAAATCCCGGATGATGATCCCCAGAAGCAAGACGTGGGACCAGTTTCGCACACGGTCAGTTCAGGAAATTGGTTGCTCTGTATACTATAATCGTACTCCTACGCATTTGTTGTTCATTCTCCTACGCGAATAAAGATTTAATTACCCAAGTTTGAGCTTTCCCGCAACAAACAACGATACTTGCGCTACCCAAACTGCGACGAACCCACAACACGCGGTTGTTATTTTCAAAGATGGTTCGGAATTGACATCAATCGTTCTCAAGTTTCATGGCTCACAAAATCTAGGTCCAGAAAGCAAATGCAAACACTGCTTCTAATCAATCTGTATTTAATACAATTTTCCACGTATTTTGGACAAACTTAATTACACCTGTAACACTCGCTTAGCAGTGTTTGCATTTGCTCAACGTTAACAGCGACATTCGTAATTAGTGTTCGCTCCTTTTTGTTGAAGCAATTGGCTTTAAACAGAAGAAAGTTCAGTGCAGCACTTATTACCACCTCATCTGAATGATTTCCTACAAGAATGTGTAGTGTAGAATAATAATTACTAACTGAATATGGTGGTAGTTTATTGAGTGAGATGCCGCCAGATTGCAAACATCCCAACCACACTGCTTCATTCTTTAAGTTTCCTCTTGCTTATTTTTAAGTTCGAATTTGGTTACTTCAGTGGTCCACATCGATCCTTACCCCGTACTGCTGCCGTTTATCTCGGGAATCGTCATCATGTGACATCTCGTCGCAACCTTTTCTTTGTCTTTTCTATGTTCTCTGATATTTCTATTCTATCCACAATCGATTCATTCTTGTGGCTCCACATACAACACTGTCTACATCTTCGCCCTAACATTCGTAGCAGGCACACAGAACAAGCATGGTGAACCGTAGCGTTCCCACTTGAACTGGGTCGTAAACAAATTTCACCGTGGCGGTCAGTCATCATTTGGGTGGGTCGTAGGTACAGAAAAACCACTACTGGAAAAAGATACATTTGGGTATGCTAGTGCTGGTGGTCATTTCTTACGCGATGTTTGTTGGAAGTGATAACCATATTCCGGATAAATTGATGTGAATTATCACTAACGTTTTCATCAATCCATCGGTCACATGATGTAGTGCGGTCGGTAATTTTAAAATACTTATGGTATCCTAGTGGATCTACTCGTGGTAATAATCTCACTAAACTCAACCAGTGTACGTAATCCCACCTACTTAATCCTTCAGAACTGTTGTAGATGGGGTCAGCGATTACTGATTAATACTGAATAAAGCCTTCATTACAGAGTAGTTCAGCGCTAAAATGAGCTGAGTCAGTTCAACACATAAATATGTTTTTACTCTTTCGCTACAATTTACGGACAGATAATTACTGTAATATGTTTCAATCAGCTTTTGCAGATGGGAGAAGACTTCAATCGGTGTGATCTGTGTCGTGCTAAACTTTGCGGTTTCTCGCCTCCTGTTGATTTGACTCCCGCAACAGCTCTACTCCCATGTCTTCATGCTTTTTGTCCAGCTTGTAAAACTAAGTGCGAACAAGGTATGGTACTTTTTATGTGTAATGCTGTGCAGTTTTTCAGTAATTTATTTCCGAGAGCATAAACTGTTATGCAATATATTGAAACATATATTCAAATTTCGGTTTGATTGCAGCATCACAAAATCACCAAACATTGATCTGTGAGGTTTGCCACACGGAATGCCTTCGATCTCATCTGCTTAATCTTCCAAATACAGGCGAATGTACTGTAAGGTGTGCTTTCACAATTTTGAAGTGTAGTGGTTTACCTTTTAAACCCATGAACAAGTTTGTTTAGTCTTTAAAATAATGTCCAGAACTGCTCATGAGCGGCTTTTTTGTGCTTCCCGATAAGTCCAACATTTTTGATCTTGTAGACCCATGCGCGAGTTTATTTGTTGGCCTTTAAAATATATAGTTTTGTATAGAGAGCACCGTTTTTACTATTTCACTGTTTAAATGTGGGTTTTTTCATTTCTTGTTCTCAGAAGATGCGAATCTGCAGTATGTCCAGATAAGCAGCAGGCTACAACTAAGTGTATCATTTGCAATGAAGCTTTATGCGCTGATTGTAGTTTAGCACATCAACGCGTCACCGCGACATCTTCTCATTTTTTGCAAACTGTTAGTTTAGAATTCATTGCGCTGTAAAAAAAAATGTTTTCCATAAACAATTGTTAGTACTTGAGAATTCATTTACTAAAGTGTGTCGTCTTTTTAAAAATCTAGCAGGAAAGAAAAGTGGTTTTTTTGAATGTTTCCTTATTACTTAATAACATAGTTTTTACAGCTGTAACACTTGTTTTGATGGCAGTGGGACACCAGTAGGGTTTTTACATTCTGTCGCAGAAATATGTTAATAAGAGTAATCTATTAAATGAGAAGTATCAGTTCTGCGATTTGAGAAAAGATAGGTTTCTCAAATTTTCTTTTGGAGTCTTCATATTCACTATTTCCAGTTGTCTCATGTAATTCCAAAGTGTGTTCGTTGTCGTTTGCACAACAACATGAAAATTGTATCGTTATGTCAGTGTGGATTGGTAAGGGCTTTTTGTTTGGTAGTTTTACTTTTATCATAAATGTGTTTGTTGCTAATATCCATTTTTGAGAAGTCAAGAATTACTGACAAGTTTCTGTATCCTCTTTACCGTTACATTCACTTATTAGGCTGTATTTTGCAGTATGTGTGTGCAACTTGTGTTGCTAATAGGCTTCATGAAGGTCCTTCACACATGATAACTCCTCTATCTCATCTACCCAATGCTTATGTCGATGAAAGTAAAATTATGTCTTCAACAGCACGAGAGGCAACACACGTCGATTTTAGGTCTGAGCAATACTTTTTAAATGGCGCTATAAATTTTCTGCAAGTCATCGACTTGCCGATTTTTGTGTGTTTTTGTATTTCTCATTTTTAATATTTCACAAGATGCAAAATTTAGATGAAGACCTGATTTTAGCCAGGAGTTGATTGCAGAGTAATTTAGCACTTATCATTTTAATACTTTAATAATGCGGCAAAATTATGGCAAGTTTTTTCAGTTTATCAATGTTACAAGGACGTAAGAATGCTTTGATCGAACGGGTTGCTAATTTAAAAAGGGAAGTTGGGAATCAAGTTGTACACATTTGTCAAGCGGTAATTTTTTTCCATTAAACAGACGTTGCTTGATTTCAGTTCTTAATATTGTGTGGTTGACTATTTTTTGTTTCATCTCAGTTTCCCGTTGATGAAATCCCTCCCCGAAGCTTATTGCTGTGTAATTTAAATAAACTTGTCATTTGGAATTTTCGATCTCAAAATGTAGCAGTATTTATTGACAAGTTCTTTTTAAAAAATTTCCGTGAAATCGATTTTAGAATTTGAATCTGAGAATTGAAATTTTAAAATGAATGAAACATTTGGTGTAAATACTAGGATTATAATGGTTTTCTTGGCGGTCATACTTTGTAAACTTTGTTGTTTTACAGGTGATGAGGAGAGGGAATGACCTACTGAGGGCATTGGATGCCGTTCAGTTCTATAAAGGACAGGAGTATGACAAACTTCGTAATGAGCTACTCTGGCAAAAACGTCGATTCAGCAGAGTGAGTGTGATTAATTTTTTTGTGTGCTGGAATGGCTAGTTTTTTTTCAGTTGGACAGTTGTTCATAGTCACAGTTTTTCAATCCATTTTCAGCAGTTTCTGAGTTTGTAGCAGATCGGCAAAGACTTATATTTCATATTGAGCATTTATTAAAGGTTTAAACTTGTTGTAGATTAACTCATACGCTGCACACATCAAGGATTTTGACGATCTTACTGCGCTGGTGATTATGCGACAGTTTTTGGAAAACTGTATCTTAGTTATTAAATCGAAGAAAGTTAGTAGTGAGGTTCGTTAAATTCAGCATTTCTTTAATATCTTTTGTATTTTTAAAAAAAAACTCATATAGATTATCTGTAACGTGATCTTGTAAATTTGCAGAAATCATTTCAGAGAAGCTTGAATAGCCTGCAGCGTCCAGCAACAGTGCATTTTAAACCCGATATGGAGCATGTTTTGGCAAGCATTAGCCAGTGGGGGCGGATTTTTGCTGAAGTTGATGATTTAGGAACTCTAAAAACTGTCAGTAGCGTTTAACTGGTTTTTTGTAAACAGTAAAACTTTAAAGTAGAATAAGCTGTTTTTCTTTTGTTTTTGCTTTTTTTTTTTAAATTCACACGGGATAAGAATTTATAACAAAAATTGTCAGCATAGCTGCTGAATAGGATTTCCTATTATTGCATTTTTCATCACGTTTACGAATTGTTTAGGTTGAGGTGACCCCAACACCTCTCTCTTCAAATCTCGTAGATGTTCCGTTGTTCGATACTGCGACGAATAGATCGAGGGGATCATGTTCATCAGTAAACATTTATGCTCAACGCTCATACTCTTGTGGATCAGCTGGGTCGAGTACCGTAAATCCGATTGCTTTGCGATTGCCTGTGTCACAGGAGCATTCTCGACTTTTGCAGCAGCAACAGGTTCATGTCCAGGAGGTTGGTTTTTGTCTTCCATGCAGAGGCATATCTAAGCTCTGACCAGTAATGTTTGGTTTGCTTTTTTGGAAGATCATTTTGTTCACGTAATGAGTTTTCAATAAAGAATAATTAGCATTAGGTGCGTTTGGATTTATCTTTAATCTTTAGTTAGCAGCAAGGCAAATGCATAATGCTCGAAGACAGGGATTTCCACAGCCTCATCTGGGTTGTTTGCACTCTGAAAACTCTCAACGTCCAGGGTCAATTCAGCTATTAGGCCCACGATATTCCTATCCATGTGTTTGTGAGTTACTTTCCACTTCTTTTGCATCTCTTTATTTGCAACATGAACGTGCCACTTACAGCTATCATGCAGTTTTGAAGATTAACGAACAAGTGAGATTAGGAAAGCAAGCTGGCTTTCAGAAAAGATCAGAATATAAATGAAATTTCGTTAGACAAAGGTTCTCGCTCATGAGATTCCATAAATCCAAAGCCATGATTTTCCCAGCCGGCAAGTATTCATGACATCATTTTGTGTTCTGTTGATGAGTTCACTGCAATCGAAATTTGATTTGCAGCTGGGTTTTCTGCTACCGAGCGAACATATGTTGCGCCATATACCATTTCTGCTGGACAGATTCTCCCATGCACTCCTCAGCGAATATTTTTGCCAACTTCTATGCCAGCGCAGCAACCGCCAACAGCAATCGAAGCATATAACGGCAAGTTCTTTCTCGAATGCAATCATCTTTATAAATAACAACATTGCTTTCAGACATTTCTAGTATTTATTTAATGCTCCATGGAATTTTAAAATTGCTGTACTTAATTCGTCCGAAGTCTACGCTTTTACATTGTTTTTAACCATCACTCTGTATTCCAACTTTTAAATGTGCTTTGATTGTCGAAGAACCATTGCATTTTAAGGCCGTCAAGCATCTTGGTCGTTTACTTTACATCCAGTTTTAACCGTGAAAAAGCGATAGTTGTGTTGCATAGATATTTGAATATTTAATTACACTGCAGATAATCACCGGGCCTCGATTGTTCAGTTAACAAGCTCACAGCCAGGAAACAGCTTATCTGGGACTCCTAACGCTCTGGGAACTAACTCAAATTCGCCTCTTAGGCGATCTGGCGAATCATTGTATTGTTCATCTATAATAAGAAACCAGTTTTTTTTTTTTCATGGATTAGATTATAGAAAACTTGAAGTTTGTCTTTATATTCTTGCTTCAGCGTTTGAGGAATTGCTTCCTGAGTTATTGGTTGTTTTGGTGTCACTGGTAACACTTTTCGAGAATTACGAAGGCCGCAAGTGGCCTACCTTGTTTCTTGAGCTGTCGGTTATTATATTTTGCACATAATTTATGAGGCTAATTATGATTTCTCTATAGAATCCAGTCCAGTCGACTTGGAGCGGTTAATCCTATACCAGTTTCAAGCTCGAGTTCGGTTTCGGCTTTCTCTTTTTCTCATGCTACACAAACTTCAAGTGACATAGACCCTTCCACCACACATATTCCGTCGTCATCATCCAGTACAGTCGGTGCAAACACCAGACCTGGAAGCAGTTCAGACAACTCTGTTGTTTGCACTCAAATTGCTGGCTCATCTACACCACAGGTTAAGCCTGGTGTATGCTTTAATTCATCAGCCTCTAACCTCGGTGTAATACCTTCAACCCAACAAAAAAGTGCCACTGTGAATCCTGGATCTTCGAGTATTTGGTAAGCTATTGATGTGTTCATCTAGTGATGTTTGTTTGTCTGACGTGTAGTCCCAATATTTATGGGAAGCGTTTTAGTGAATGTTTGAGATTTTATTTGTAATTGCAGTGTTAGCTCACCACCACCAAAAGATCCCGAGCCAGCTCGTTTGAAAATAGCGGTTAGTATTAAAAAAAGTAGCAATGATGAAACTGTAAAGACGTCAAATGTTTTCAAAAATCAACTGGATCAAAACAAACTGTTGAATCCTGAAAAAAGGAGAACTGGAGGTGAGGCACCGTTGCAAGGTTTGTTTGTGGTTTCCACCATTGAAGGCTTAATTTGGCATTACCACTGTTGTAATTCTTGTTTTGACTGTCTGTGCAACAGCAGGTTCCTAGGAGAAATCTAACGTCTGACACTGCGGGCACTACAATTTTGCAATATGAGTACCATCAACTCTAGAATACTAAATTTATTATAATATTATGTTGACTATTATTGTTCATGGAAATGCTCTCGCTAGTTTTTCATCGGAGGCCGAAAAAGAAATTTGTTTCAGCTGGAGGTTCGGCAGACAATGATGAGTCCAGATGGGACGACTACTGCTATATATGTCAACAAGGCTGTGATGAAAAGACTGGCTCTCTTGGTTGTTGTGTACGTTGTCCACGGGTTTTTCATAATATTTGTCATATCCCAGCTATAAAAGAACAAATGGAAAATTTGCCGTATGTTTTTGTGATTATCCAATAGTTTTAACTGTTGTTTGATGGGTAGCACTCTTTGATTTTATGCTTTAGTGAACTGTGATCAGTGGAATTAATAGTGATATTTCTAGAGAAACCGTTATTGAATTCATATGCAAATCAAGAGACATTTAGTATCGTGGGCTATCAGTACATGTGTTTGCACATGATTGATTCAGCATGTATTTGATGTTTGATTGTTCAAATAAGTTGGAATGGAATTTTCAGGGATGAATGGGAGTGTTCATTATGTACTGAAGCCCAACCGCTGAACGAAAATACGGGTATAATGGGACAGCGTGAAAGACTGGTAATTTTTCAAATTGATTGGCTGTAATTGAGGTATTTCTCATTCTTTTCTTACGTATACAATCAACCTAAGACAATTTAATTTCATTGGAATCGGTAAGTTGAGTTAATTCAATTTTAGTTGTGCTCAAAGGTTTTACTAAGTTGCTATGAGAAACATCTGGATGTGGAACCATTTTGTCATCCTGTACCACGAACTGTCGTTAGGTACCATGTGATCATTAAACAGCCCATGGATTTTTCAACTGTTGCTCGACGCTTGAAAGAAAAATCGAAAGATGTATTCACGAATGTTTCTCAGTTTATCCACTGCATGAATTTAGTTTTCGAAAACTGCTCGACCTTTAACGCGGTAGCGTTTTTTTTTTTCATCTGTTTAATGAAGTACTGATATTCGAAAGGAACTGGATATGTTGCTGTTAATGTATGCGCATCTTTTATTTACAAATAAATGGACTATTTTAGCTTCAGTTCTTTATTAGTTTTCTGATGCACATGCTCGATTGTTCAATTTTCAGCGTGATAAAGACTACTTGCATCTAGTTATTTGATTTTTGCATTAGTGCAAAAAAGAACTCTAAACAGTTTGTTGCGTTTCAAGTTTAAACTTGATTTTACGTCACAGCGTTTATGAATTATTCTGTGCTGTATAAAAGTCAGGTGTATTGGAAGGTTACTTATGGCATCAGTTTTATGAAATCGTGTAAGGTCTGTTTCAGTCTGTAAACTGTTCGCAATTTCAGCCTGGTGATGAAGTTGCTAAAGCCGGACGTTCTGTCTATCAAATTTATAGTAGAGCAGTAAAGGAGTATCTTCCATGTATGAAAAGTCAAGTGTGGTTATATGTGAATAGATATTCGGAGAATCGTCAGGCAGGACTTATGCAAAGAGAGCAGGTATATATTTGTATCTTCCGTCTGTGTTCTCTATGCATACATCTCTGATGCCGAAATTTTTAAAAGATGTAATTGGCTTTTACATCTCGTACTGATTATCGAGAAAATTTTAACTCAACTGTAGTTCCTCATGCAACGTTTTCATTCGGTTTCTTTTCAAAATGTTTTGTTCTGTTGTTAAAGAGCCAAAATGTTGCAGAACGTCCAAGCTTCATCTTTTACTGTACGAATCTGTGAAGGATCGGAAGAACCAGTCACCAAGAAGCTCAGAAAGGAAATTAAAAGTGAATTTAGTGAATCAATTTAGAATGTTACTCCAAGTTTGTTTTTGTAATAAAAAAAGTTGCTGAAGGCACTATATACCTCGTATTATAATTTCATGCTTTGGTTGTGGTACGGTGCGCACGGTTTAGTAACCGGTCATTAGACGCACCCGTCTAGTGCTACGAAATGATTCCGGTAAACACTTGTTTTACCTGTAACACATACGTCTGGTAACGCACAGAATAACATTGGTTTCGGGGTGATGAACTGTAGCGGGGTTGACATCTTCAAGCATTATGTAAATGTCTCATGTGTTTATTTATCAGATTCGTTTTTTTCATGATAGAACTGTTCCGTGAATAAAAGGATTTTTGGTGATCCAAATGATCAAGGTATCTGCCCGTCAGATTGTTGCTTACAGTTCTTTTCCTCTTTCAGTCATAACTCGAGAATATTCGCTTTTTTCAAGCTTGGAGGTTACAAAGTTGGTTACTGCTTGATTTTCAACATTTTTGTTTGAGATGTTGGCAGCTTGATTACTTTTTTCCAGAAAGCCGTGCGCATCATTTGTAAATATAAAGGAACTAGGGAATAGTTTGAATACACGTAGCAGGTACTTGTTCAAGAGCATTATAAGGATGCGAATGAGCAGATTGTAATGCACAAATTATTTAAAAATTGAACTAAAGGGTGGCTGTTGATACGTGAGGTTGTTTTGGTGTGGTTTGAGCCTATGAATCTCGTTGTATCGATAGGGGGGTGGTTTTGGTTGGTGGTTAATTACGCCCTAGATGGGGAAAATCGGTTGTAGAAAGCGAAATCAGAATGCGACAGAATATTTGATTTAATTTGCATGAAATCGTTTACAAGCTAGTTGTAACGGCACTATTATTATCACTCAAATTAGCGGTGTTGATGAGTGGAGTACTGAATGAACGTGCTGAAACACGTTCATAATGGCTATCCAGAAATGCACCACCTGACACGCCACGCCGTAACTGTCGTACAACATTTTTCATCATTTCTGTTAATTCGAAGAATGTTGGTCGACATTTTGGATCTTCCACCCAGCATCGCCGCATGACGTGATGATATCTTAAAAATACTATAAACTTTATTCTGAACGAAATATAATCGTCGCAGACGTAATAGAAATGATTCTTGGATTTACTTAGTAGCTACAGAGATCTGGAGAGAAGCTGGTAAAACAAAATATAGGTTATAGATATGGTTCATGAATGGCAATTGAAATAAGGTACAGATTGTCAGGACATCCCTTTGGTTTCATCAAACGATGCCCACTCTTTAATAAGCGAAGGATATCGGAAAATTCGAGATCCGCATAAGGAAATAAGCCGCGGGTAGCTAACTCCCATAGCACAACTCCGTATGCCCAAACATCTGCTTTGAATGTATACTGCAAAACATTTCATTAATTGATTAATCAATCTGTCCAAGACAATTTTTTTCTGATTATAAAAGACATTACTTTACAGGGTTTAGCATATATTAAGACAAGTTACGCATCCACAATTCAATGACTGCAAAATAAATTGAAGGCATGGCAAAATTTTTTAAGCTGTAACTAATAATTAGGAAAAAAGATCGTCATAAAAATGCTCAACACTTAATCAATTGAAATCATTTCTGATACAGTTGAGGAACCGGAAATAATTTTCAGAAGTTATCAAACGGTGTAGCCATTAACTATCAACCGAAATGAGAATTATTTCTTCCAAAATCTCTTCATTTGTGCTTATTTGGTCGATGAAAAAGCAGTAGACTCCAAATCTTTTCTAAAGTATTATGAGTTAAATCGTCTAAAATGAACAGGAAAAACCTGTTGTTCTTCAAGCGATTCAATGGGCATCCATCGAATAGGGATCCCTCGATCCTTATGGATAGCCTGATACATTCCACATCGCGACACATCCCGACTCAAACCAAAATCGGAAATCTTAACAACGAGGTGCGCATCCAACCTTCAATATTTGAAAAGTCTATTTTCAAGCTTTGGTAGACTCAATGATGCCGAAACACGAATCATTTGACAAATACTTTAAAATTTTCAAAAAAATCCAAGATATTTTTTTAACGAACATGCAATTTCGTGCGGCAAGATCTCGGTGAATAAATTGTTTGTCATGCAAGTAAGCCATTCCTTTCGAAATTTGAATGCAAAAGTCAAGGAGATTGCCAAATGTGAGTCTCTGTAGATAAACGTAGTGAAGCGAAGGAGCAAGTGGTATGGAAATTAATGTTAGTTAGCTGAACCATTTAAAATAAAACCACAAAGACAGCTGAATGGATGATAAGTTGTGTTAAGATCGGTTCGTGAAGAATATAATTTACTAAAATGACCAGAAGGGAAAGTAAAAAGATACGTTTTCCGGATTAATGATGTAATGTCGTAAATCTCCCTGAGCCATGAAATCAGTAACAATGATCGGATAATTATTGCTGGTTAAGGATATGCCAATAAGTCCAGCAACATTTGCATGATCAAAATTAGCCATAATCAACCCTTCTTGTAAAAATTCGCTAATGCCAGTTACAACTCCATCGTTTTGTGAATCGATTGTTTTACACGCTACATCAACTAGGTGACCATCATCGCTTCGATATGCGGCCCGGTAGACAACGCCAAAATTTCCTACAGTGCAATTCGCTAATTATAACGATGAGGATTAAATACTCAATAACTGGAAACGAATGGTAGTTGTTAATAAGAAGACATCAAGTAAATCACGTTACCTTTCCCGATTTCGTCACCTAATTCCAGATTATTCAGAGATATTTGCAACTTCGGGTCGATTTGCACAAAGAGATCTTCATATGGATTACATTTTTTCAATTGGCAATTTTTTTTTTTGTGGTCAGCAAACGTCTCATTGGACACTAAAAAGAAATATTTGAAAAATATGCATTCAAATATAGAAAAACAATTGAATAAAAGACAGGAACCAAAGTAAATAACGCAGCATTACTTGAAAGAAAAAATAACTAACCGAACGTGGCATGACTTGCGTCAACTGTTGTTTGTGAACCGTTCGTACGGTACTGCTTCACTCGATTTCGTAAACGCTGTAAAGAGAGGATCAAAAACAGTTAGTTGATGCATGAAACTTTCGCAAGCAAAGTCATGCTAAGACAATCTAAATATAAAACTTCAAATGGAAAAAACAAATTTTAATTTCGTACAGTGGTCAAAGTCTAACTTTACGAAAATGACGAAGAAAGCATGAAATGGACACGATCAGGAACGCCAATAAAATCACTGCAAGTACTGTTGCAATTGCTTTGCTACGCCTTAAAATCAATGTGAATTTTGCGTGTAAAAGCAGCCAATTTTCATTATGTAAGAAAATGTTGAGAGCATCAACAACATTCGGCGTCTAATACCATTACATAACGTATGTAAATATAATGAGCTTGAAACAAGTAATGGTGTTTACCTAAATAAAGAGATGCAAAGTCTCGAAAAGTTTGAGGTAGATAATCAGTTTTGCGTATTCAGAACGAACGAAAATTTGAAAATCAACTCAAAAATTACTTTAGAGGTGAATATGTGCTTGCCATAATGATGTCTGTGATGTGAGACCCATGTTTTTTCGGCAATTCAAAAGTGATGCCAAATCGTCCAAATGATCTCAGCTTTCCTTCTAGATAAAAACTGCACCTTTCCACAAAATTCATTGGCATGTTTACAATGCAGGACAACCTTTAAAAGGTGCAAATGTACTGTAATTTCATGTGCGGGAATTTTTTTCTTTGTTCCATATTTAACAAAAGATAAGTTTCTGAAGAAGACGCAGTAGAAGTTTTTTGGCATTAGCTCTAAAAGTACTGCCGAACACCTTACGCGTTGAAAAAAGTAAACATAAAGCTTGTCAGTGTGATATTTTTTATTCACAAAACGAACTTTGCTGATCCCAAGTATGCAATAGTACAGTTTTGATCGCACATTTTAGCGACAACATCTTGCAATCTATCGAATTTCCAACCATATACTTCAAGTGATGTGGAGTTTGAAAAGATAGATGAGAGAATTTTTACCTGAAATGCTGGTGTTCTATGGACAGATCTACTGTATTATAAATATTTTGCAGACGATCCAAATGTACATGCAGCACACCATAATTCCGTTAAATGACACTTTCCTAACCCTTAATAACTACTTTTGTTGAGGATTTAAGTTATCATTTCACTTGAAAAAGTTTCTTCATACAGTTCACAAATTTTTAAATTTCCTGGACAAATTTCACAGGAGCTGTTAAAGCTCATAATAAGGAAAATGATAACTTACATGCTCAACAAATGGAGTACAGACATTATCAACAACGCGGAATGGACAGCTCCCGCCCTCCGATCGAGAAAATGCGTAACCAGAACCATTGTCCGCGGCACACCAAAGACAATGAAGCGGATCGGACCAGTTCGATCGTTCCAAAGAATCACAGCTGTCATATAAATGGAAGCAGGTCAGCTCTGCAGAGTTCAGCTAAAATAGAAAGAAACTAGATTCTACAAGAGAGGATACGATTAATTTTAAGGTTCCCGTGGGAACTCTTTGAAAGTTGAAAGTGAAATTTGAAAAGAAAACAAAAAAACAAACAAACGAGCTATTCAAAAAGTCATATGAAATGGAACAAGAGATTAAAAAAAAATTGACAAACTTCATTATTTTGAACGAAATATATCCGATTGCGCAGCAAATCCGCAGCAGTGTGGTACTTCTGAGTACGAGGTTGTTTAGTGTACTGAGTCTGCTGCAGCTGAAGTGACCACAACAGAAACGATGGGACTTGATCTTTTTGATAAGACACCTAAGTTAAATGTAACGCAGTAAAAATCCAAAACTTTCTGCTCATTTCAAAATAAAGAAACATCAAATCAGCATCAGCAAAGTAGTTAAAAAGCAGTTAAATCACCCGATTTAAAATTCCATCAGAATGAACAGTGAATAATGCGCTATCTTCATGAAAACGTGTGACGGACAATACATCTCCATCGGAACTCGGCAAACTATAATGCATGCAAATTACTATTAAAAAGCATTGCGAATGAGGTGGAAAGCCATCAGAGTTTAATGTTTCCAAATGAGTTCCCGCTAATGATTCCCGCACTATCAAGTTTTTTTCAGGCCACTTGGAATATTACAGATCTTTCTTTCTAAGTTAGACTTTGTTGGAGGCTCCTTAATTTCCTAAATAACGCTCAAAGCATTTCCAGTTATACTACATCAACTTATATTAGCATGACAAAAAAATTTAAAGCATAATATCGGAGAAACAAAAACTGAACATGCTTCCTGCTTAACCATTTTGGTGAGTAATCGGAAAAGACGCAAGGAAGCATTCAGAACTTCCCTGTTTTGCTAACCGGCTTTTGATTTTTAATTTAATAATTTTTTTCTTTTTTTTCTTTTGTAATGCAAATCAAAGAATCTTTTCTCAAGTTTGTTTTGCTTGCTATAGTCTTTCTTATTTTCTAAGCAGAGATTCAATTTTATATGCAATTAAAATGGAAACAGAAAGTAAAAAATTTCGATGATGGCTTACACTGCTACGAGTTGTCCTGAAAATGCATTAAACTGTTCTAACCATCCATAACGATATGCAAATGATGGGAAGAATTCCAACTCACAATTATCCAACGGTTCTTTTGCATAGTTCTACAATTTAGATGTCAATATGTAAAATTCTCAACGGTTAGGCCAACTTTGACAACTGCTTTATACATTGAACAAATTTTCAGGAAAATTCTCGAAATTTTCTCTGAGACCTTCAAATTAATGCTACATCTGAGCGAAGATTCAAATTCAAAAAAAAGATGACGACACTAACACCACCAAATCTTGAACAAGTTCGCATTGCATATCCGTCGGCACGTCGCGAAAATATGAAGCAGTGTGGTGGCAAATCTTCGGGACTTTTAACTTTCTGACATTCCTGAAATTCTCGCCAATCAGTTCAGGCATTTCAAAGCAGTAATCAAGATTTTCTTTCCATGGGTCTTAAACTTTCCGGCGGGATTCTCAGATCTATGTTTTTTGAACCAGTCTGTAGCTAGTTTTTTGGTACATTTTTACAGGCAAAAAACTTCAGTGGAAATGTGGAGAAATTTAGGTAATTGTTCAATAGAAAAACTAAAAGAAAATAAAGGTCAAAGCAAAACCTTCTTTGCCGTCGAGTTAAAACTTCTTTTGAAATGATTTTTACTGCAAAACTGCATTTTGTACATTTTTTAAGCAAGCAAAACTAACTTGCCTCAAATGATGAGTTATAGGAAATGTTCTGACAGTCTCTCCATATTTGATTGAAAGCATTATCAACAACATCCATTGCATATCTGCATGCAAAATTTCCTTTTTTTTCAAGAGCCTGGAATACAACAATCAGTTCGTCATCATCGGCATTGTACTCAGCTGCCAACGAAACAAAACTATCCCGCAAACCTGAACAATTGTCTAAATTCGATTTTGTAGCTGAAAACGCACCAAAATCCGACCGGATTAGTAAGAAATAACGACTTATGTTTCAATCATATAATTAATAAAGATCAGGATTATAAAGATCGAAAAGAAGAATCTGTCGAAGTTGAATTTTAGCTGCAAAATATAATATTAAGCAATGTCTGAAAAAAGGCCGCTTATTACTAGTCCTTGTAACCCCAAATCATAGCACCAGTTCTTGAAATCATGAAAATCAATTTTAATAATCATGTGTGATCATCATTAAAAAAAACCCGGATATTAACTAATTAATTAAGTGGCAATTTAATAAATTTACTGAAATTTCCACAAGTTAGTGCCATGTCAATGCGAGATTCTAGTTTTTTTGTATGATCTTTGTCACAGATTCGAGTTATTCGAACAGAAGTCACAATCATTTCATCGACCTCTGCATTGATGTATGGTTCATAAGGTCGTCGGGCTGATCCTACGAAGTAAATGTAGCCATGTCGACCAAATCCAGTTGATAAACTGTGTTCATCAATAATTCGTATGTCCTCTGCTGACTGGACCAATTTTAATTTATCGTCCCTAAGGTAAGAAAATCATTGTTAGTAACTGAATCAATTGAAAAAAAATTTTTCAATAAAAGTTTCCATGCTTTAATGTTGGACGTTATGCACGGCAATTGCATACGAATAAATCATAAGCTCAGGTAAAAGATGATTCACTTGCTGACTGCATTTTCTGATGAGAATCTCAAGATGGCAGCCTTTTTAGAACTCGCAGTTATGATCCGTATGTTAATGTTCTGGCTAGAATCCTTTACTGCTGTTGCATACATTAATTCTTCAATTTTTTTCCCACTCAGTGACAGCAGTAATTCTACGCATTTCTCCGGAAACAAGAAGAAACATAATCTAAAATATAGTCATTTCATTATTCCCTGACATTACTGAATTTTTTTCAATTTTGGTCACTCATAATTTCGTTGAATGTTTCGGATTTTCAATTTCTGAGAACTTTAACAAAGAAAGGAAATATTGAAAGTGACACGATCTCGGATAAACGCAATGTTAAAAATGATGAACCTGCAGGTGAATGCGTCGCAATAAAGTAACATTTTACGATCGATCAATTTAAATTCCACTAATTTCTTTCGGATTGACGTTGGCAGTCGTAAACGGTGTAAATCTTCGATCCTCACGGAGGATGAAATATTGTACACTACGATAATATCATCCAAAGCAGTAGCAAGAATTTCCTCGTGTATTGTTATACCATATACTATACTACCACTTGGGTAGCTTATTTGTGCAGTACTACTCGACTTATTGCTAGTGATTAACAATGAGCCAGTATCAGTGAATGTATAATCTTCGTAATTAGCGTAGACAACTTTAAGCATAAAACGAAAAGAGAAATCACAAGTTAAAATTGTCAGTGTTATTAAATACTCCCAGGGTATGTGCATTCGCGAAGAATTCATCAATCTAAAGTGGCTTCTTTTAGCTTTCCTCCGGTTGTATGGATTCTTTCGTTGAATGTTCAAATTCAAGAAGTAAAAAACATTCTAAGTGGTAATTTAAAAAAGGACGCAATTTTACGCTGCAATACCTTGAAAAACAAACTGCTGCAGCTTTTAAAAGCAAGAAATATATCATTGGTATGGCACCTGAACATAATCCTAAATTACCATGTCTCCTACATGCGTTACTATTCGTTCCAGCTTTAGTTATTTCCGGGTCTCACACGAGAAAATCTAACTTTCGATTCTTTTCACAGATGGACGGATCAGCATAATATTACGATTAGGGTCCTTGAAGGCAATGTTCGGAAGACCGACAATCTACAAACAAGGGATCATATGAGTAAAAAAACAACATGACAAATTACAACTTACTGAACCTTTTTAAGTAAATAAAAATTTGAAACGACCGAAGATATGTAAATGGAACACTTGAAATCTATCGTTGTGGCTGATACCCCTTCCCGAAAATTTAGGAAAACTGAATTTCGTACCATACCTTCTAAAAACACGACCAAAATAATCAGTTGTCTTCGAAATACCTGTGATATATTTCAGTGAGTGAAGATTTGTTAAAAATCGGTCAGTTTAATTTTGTGGGAAATTTATGCACAAAAAAATTATACATAAGAATTGGCTTTAAAAGCTCATGTCAATTGTCCTGATAGCATCCTTAATAAGCAGACTGCTGAAAACAGCAGCAATTAAGAAAAAGATACATGCGGTTTCTCCGGATTAACTCTTATTTTCATAATACTTCCAAATTTCCAAAAAAAGGCAAAGCATTTCGTCACAGTTTTTTAACGACTCACAATTACACTACTTGCTGCTACTCGGGAAAGTTTGTTTTTCTTACAATTAAGGCTTCTGGTTTAACTGTACTAATTACATTATATAATTCCGAAAACAAGATCCGACGCATAACTAGGAGTTTAAATTGAAAAATATGTAAAGAAGCCTAAAATGAAATGAACGTCATTCATTACCAGAATGGTTAGAGTTTCTACTCGGATTCGCAACCAACCAAATATGCAAAGAACAGCACCAGAAAAACACAACCAACTTCAACACCAACGGCAACACGAATACCACCTCTATCTGCAGTGCCAATACCGGCACTCCCACAAGATAATACACAAAGACGTAGAATGTTTTACAACTGTCCGACTGCCTGAATAATGGCTGATGACCTGATGATCATTCAAGCAGACAACAGCGGCATATATAAACGAACGACCAACAGTTGAACTCATTCATCAGAAGTTTAGATCTTCATAAAAAGAGTATGTACTTTGTTCGCTTGCCTTTGAAACGTGATAGACAGTGACATGATCTATATGGGGTGAAGTTACGACCCCAAATTCCATACCTTCTTTTCAAGCTATTGTGTCAGTCTTGACTAAAATGAAAATTTAGAATGATATCCAACAGGTGCGTGTGAGATTGGTTTAGTTTGGAAAAAATAAAACGTTTCCTTTCCCGAGGAAATGATTTCATTTTTGAGAGGAACCGCAAGCAGTACAAGAATCTATTACATCTGTATTTGTTTGTGTGTATTTGTGTGTGTGTCTGTGTGTGTGTCTGTGTGTGTGTCTGTGTCTGTCTGTGTGTGTGTGTGTCTGTGTCTGTGTCTATGTCTATGTGTACAGGTTTGTTTCTGGTAGAGCTGGTTACATGCCTTCACCATTTCCCATAATGTAATGGGGATTGTCGGGTTCTGAGTACTTGAGTGGGTTCGTGGACATTATTTGCAACAGTTCCAGGAATTCTAAACATTACATAGTCAGTCGCGCCACGGCACTTTGGTTGTTTAGGAAGTGTTGACATCACGCGAAAAGGATTTTAAGGCCGGTAATTAACTGAGAAATTTGATGAAAGAAAAAGTCAATAGCATTCTGTTCAATTGGTACTTTATGACTTTCGTATAAGCGTCGAAAACGATCTTTCATTCAAAATGCTTGGTAAATCACGTAACAAACAACGGAAGCGAAGAGTGTTTGGATGACTGGTAAAGGATAATGAACATTGGCGTGCTGAACTTTTTGGTCATACATAGATCGTTAGCATTAAATAAAATCATAGGGAGAGCGAAGCATTACCAACGAGGTGAGGGGTCCAGGTTATTTCGAATGAAATGAATGTGTCCTTAGCTGGATCAGTAGGTTCTTAATCATTACATCGCATCTTGGAGTAAAGGAATATTGTATGAAGCTTCGCTACCGTTCCTTGTAATACCATTTCACGTCGAACACAGTACATTTCTGTCTATGAGAATAAATAGCAAAAACTTTTCAGCGTCTGCCACCAGATGATCTACAAGATCCAGAAAAGAAATATTGTGCGTCACCATTCGGTCTGGCATGAGCAACATCAGTAGTTGAAATTGTTCAACACGTCTTTAATTATATGTGGAAACTCTGATATCCTTACTTTGGTGGGTAAATATTCGATATCCGATAAAGAACCATAACGTTTCGATGACTAAACTTAAGAAAGCTGTACAATGTTCCATAACCGTTATCCTGTCATTTCACTGTTTTTCAATTTTTTGTGAAAGAAGCGTTCCGTTTTACCATTTCCGATGATGAAAGTTGTTCAAATAGACATTTTCCTTTTCTGTAGAGCCATATCCGCGACAAGTAAACGGTATGTATTTGCTTTGCCGTTTTTTTTATAGAAAACATGAATTGAAACTGATAATCTGTGCAAACAATTTCAAACAATCAAGTCATGGAACGTAAGACCTACTGGCGACAAATTCAGATTGAAAGAGTGATTGTATTTGTTTGTATTCCTTCTGCAATCTCACAAATTTAAAATGCCAGGAAAATCTCAGAAGTATAATTTAAAATTTCTAGGAATTTCATTTAGATTCGTTGGGAATTTTTGTGTCTATGATGTTATAAAAATCATAACTCGCCCAAACAGCAGAACTATTCATTATACTTTCACCTTCTGTATAATTTCATGCGAAGTGTGATCCTGAGCATTATCACGGGTAAATAATTCCCACTAAAAACTCTACATTTTTTAAAGAAAACCCATATTTAATTTTATTATCTTTCAGTATTTTGATCCCATCAAATAGTTTTCTCATGCTCAGTCAAGATGATTCTTTGAAAGGCAAAGAGCGCAATGTTTGTTATGGGATTAGTAAAGGTAGAGATCAAACATGACTGGTTTCAAACAAACCCAAAAAAAATCTGCACTGTCATGCCAGAGTTAGAAAGTTTGTTCACTCCATATGTGCTTCAAAATTTTTTGTGCACAGAAGCCTTTTTAATACATAAAATCATCACAGTCAAAGTTACAATACACAACAAGCATCCTCTGAGTGCATCGTGAAAGCGATAAAGTGTTTGCACCAATATTTGATAAGCACGAAGATGTGATGATTAAAATGAGATTTCGATTCCATAAGTTAAGGTCCTTATTAAATTCAACGATAATAAAGTCGATCAGGCTACATTTAATGAAGTAGGCCAGATGATAGAACAGTTAGAAGAGAGGAATTTGCGCACTTTGATTCGACACTCCACTGGGGATTCACAAAACGAAATCAGTTGTAAGCTGAAAAAGATATCAGTATAAGAATGTGATTAAACCAGACGGTTGGAAGTAGCCTGGCGTTGAATCGATCATATTTCACGACAAATAGAGAAGTATTGCAAAGGAAATGTAACAAAGAACTTTTGAAACACAATTAATTTTCCCTTAATATGCCAGTTGGTCCAAGCTTCCGAAACTGCTGTTGCATGCTGGTACCTGACGCTTTTTATTTCTTGAAAGGAAGAGTTACAAAATGCAATACCTGGTTGTTATCACTGACAAAATCACGCTCAAAGAGTTCTGGTGACTGATTCTTTAGGGTTTATGATCGAATAAAAATCTAGTTGGTTATCTAAATTTGACTGTAGCCCTGAAAATTTGAAGTCCATAAATGATTTAGCAAAATAAAGTGGTTTCCAAGACTAGTTTTTCAGAAATTTGTTAAATTTTAATTCTTGAAGAAAGAGACAAAACCAAATCTGTAACTTAATTGAAATCAATCAGTTGGAAAGATTTGAGAATCTTACGATATACCGGCTGGAACAACAAATAGCATTTTTTGGGCATATTGGAAAGTTAATTTCTGCTCTCCTGAAAGTCGAACCGCAACAAAAGCTTTTGAGAAAGACAAACACAAAAAATTTTGTTTATTTAACAAATGCATTTCCAACTACTTGTAGTAATGTAGGAAGTGTAGGAAAAAGTCCTCATTTTACGCAAAGAAGGAACACAAGTCCATAGGATCTCACAAAATAGTTAGTTATTTACCATCAAGAAAAGGCTGTTAAGGTCAGGTACTATATTGTTGCCGATTCAACCTTCGTTCCACAAAATGAAACAGTTGCTCCTGATTTGAAGTTGGAAGGAATTTGATAATTATTGCTGCAGCAGAAACTTCATCCTAAAGGTCAATAAATGCTGCAAATAAAGTGATTGGTCGAGTGATTTAAGCTAGAAATACATAGCCCAATGCTTCAGTACAGCTTAAATCTACTTGAGACCAATACTTCAATATTAGAAACATTGAAATGTCTCTCAAGGGTTTAGTGATTGTAAAGCAATTCATGTCGATTGGAATTATCTTCTAGAACACATTATTGAATCTGAAAAGACCTGCTGCTATAAAGAAGTGTTGACCTTAGGTAGAACATGCTTTTTTCATGTGAGAATTGATAAAGATTATCATAATAAAAGGCATTTTAACTTGATAAGAATAAAATTGCAGTGGAAGACTGCAATTCGTATCAACATAATGCAGCGGTCATAGCGTCGTCATAAGTTTTATTTGACGTTAACTGTGCTTTAAATAAATCACCGAGTGCAGAGGAACACGTCCTCACATTGTGAAGGATAATAGTAGAAGTGGCTAACAAAAAAATGAAAAGTAACCAACAACTATAGTCTGCTATTTCTCAGTTACCAATCATCCACACTGTTTGTGGCATTCAGTAGTTTCCATTTTCAGTTTATCAGGTTATTAAATCATGCGAGATAGGTTCGCTATCATTATTTTACGATCTTAAATGTAACGAAAAATAATGCTTGGAAGCTGACGTAAAAGTAAATAATCATCATTTGGAGGTTTGCAAAGGTCAAACAGTCGGTCTGAGGACCGACAAATGATCGATTGGATACGAGAAATTCACCTTTCGAAGCCATACTCCTCTATGGTCATATACTATCTGTCCTTAGCAATCGACGATGACATCGTAATGCTGTGATATTGAAACCCTCATCATGATTGCTTTGGCCGGTATCTTTCGTGAAATGCAGAATAACATGAAACATAAAAATGTAAGAATTTCTTGGCTTCAGTCAGTGTAAATTTGTCAGCACAATTTGTAGTTTTCACGTGTCTGCGGTAAACGGCACAACGTGGGATCAAAAGAGTGTTGCAACCAACTTCGTTACGCAAGGTGTTAACAGTGGGTCACAGAACACAGAGTTGAGTTGCCGACAAAATACCGAAATTCAAAGTGGCTTTCCTTTTCGATCATTTTGCTGCTTCGACTTGGAGATCATATCAGCTTGTTTCGCATTTAACTTTTCCACGTATTATTAGTATCAGTATGCTACAATTCCAATAAAGTTTTACTTCCAACAATCAGCAGCTTCCTAATCAAAATGTTCAAATTGTTCACAGTAGTATCCTAATGCCCATCATCCAAACACTACCTCGATGTTTCAGAAATAAAAAAGAAGCCAATATAATCCAAAGAGGGAAACTGAAATTGGAAAGAATATATAATTTACAATCATTGATTTCGCGCATTGAGTTGCGAACATGATCATAATTTTATCATCGCTGTGGAGATGGCGCTTACGGTAAATTATGACAACTCCCCAACATTATGATCGCAATGATCAACAATCACGATTCCTGGTTACATTCAACCGATCAACTGCCGGGTAAAGACCGATGATAAATGCCCTGCATGCAAAATGACCAACTGGGTAGCCCCGGTGTAGTGGATTATCTTATTACAAGAATTAGTGTGTGATGTTTCAAAACGATAATTGAACTTAACAAGCAGCGAAAGGCAATAACACAGCTT
>JABVXS010000130.1:0-51026 GCA_013365335.1 Madathamugadia hiepei
TTTTAGGCTGAATTTCATTCAGTATTGAACTGTTGGTTGGTTCCTTTGACGACACTCCCGACTCGAAAAAAGTTGTGTAGGTCAATGTTGTTGAGGAGAGATTATTCCATCTTCGAAATCTTCTGGCTCCATATTTGAGTCTATCTGGTTATAATTGGATGTCGGTAGTCGATTTGTTTCCAGCTGATATAGTAAGTTGACGGAGCGTGTGCAGATATGATGTCCACTTGCGAGTCTTCCAGAATTGGTCCACCATTTTGTTTGTTCGTTTTCACAGATCATCTAGTCGTTTAGATTCTGCTGAGGAATTTTGATTGGGATTGCTTCCTAGATCTTCCATAGGGGAGGGGAGAATGATGGAGGCTTTTGGTACTAAGAAGTCGATAGGTCGAAGTGGTTGAACTCCTGAAGTTTCGATATATTTTAGTGGACGAGAGTTAATTATAGCGTCTACTTGAGCACGAAACGTGCTGAATTCCGCGTCCATTAAACATCGGTTAGCCATTGATGGACGCATTGCCGTCTTGATTAATCCAATCATCCTTTCATATACACCTCCTGACCCTGGAGCTTTACAGTCAACTTTCATTCAAATTCGTTAAAGGAGAGAAATTGTTGTATTTTGGAATCGGTTTGCAATTCTTCGATTAGATTCTGAAGGATATTCGCGGTGGCGCTTAATTGGGTATCGTGGTCACTGTAGAAAAAATTAGGGTATCCTCGTCGTGCAGCAAATCTTGTCAGGCCTTGGATACAAGCTTCCGTTGTTAGGGACGATGCAATCTCCATATGCACTGCCCTAGTGTTGAAGGACGTGAAAACCATGACCCATCGTTTTTCTGTTTTTCGTTTACCTTGATGAATACTGGTCCAAAATAGTCGAGACCTACGTGTTCGAAAGATCGTGAAGGATGTACTCTGAAGAACGGAAGTGGTGGAAATGGCGATAATATGTACGGTTTAGCTTTCCGTCGACGGTAGCCCTGGCAATCCTGTATTATGCGATTTGTCAGACGTCTTCCGCGGAGGGCCTAAAAGCACTCTCGAAATTTGGATAGCGTGTTGCTTGGTCCCTCATAAAATGTTTTTAGATGTTAAGTGCTTAGCGTTGAATTTTTCGACGAAAATTTTTAGAATATCAATAAAATTTAAATTTGAAACATTTCACTAAAAATAGTTTAAAATGTTAGTTTAAAAAAAAATCCTTTTTTTCAAAAAAAAAAAAAGGGAAAACGAAAAATTGAAAGTCTCTTGGGAAATTGCATTTTTAAAGTTTTTCCTAAAAAAATAATTTAAAGAAATTTTTTTTGATGAAAATTTATGCAGACGACCAAAACGATTGACATCTTTATTCGGTGTACTTAATTGAATGTGGCATAAAAAAATTTTTTTGTGTTTGAAAATTTCAAGAATTTTTTTTTTTACAATAAATGAATTTCAATCTACAAACAGCTCTCCCCACACATTATATTTTCCTAACTCCGTATTCCCTTCTCTTCCTTCTCCTCCTCTTCCTCCTCCTCTTCCTTCTCCTCCTCCTCCTCCTTCTCTTCCTCCTTCTCCTCCTCCTTCTCCTCCTCCTTCTCCTCCTCTTTCTCCTCCTCCTTCTCCTCCTCCTTCTCCTCCTTCTTCTCCTCCTCCTTCTCCTCCTCCTCCTTCTCCTCCTCATTCTCCTCCTCATTCCTATCACATCTCTCCCCCTTCTCTGCACAAAATTTGTTGTAAATTATTTTAATGAATAAATTGGAGGAAAGTGCTTCTTTTCAAAGAGTTCAAGTTTGGGATGATAAGTTGAATTTTCTTTTATGATAAATTTCAAGGTCTCATGGATTTTTCTTTTGATTTTTTCAATCTTTCATGAGAATTGAGAAATTTGAATTTGAGACAATCAATTTTTTATCAATGAAATTTTACATGATAAAATGAATTGATTGAATTATTTGAATTTTGAATTAATAATTGAATAATTATAACTTAATTATTTGATTAATAATTTTGTATAAAAATTTGGAAAATAAATTTTTGCAGAAAAAAAGGAAAAGGAAACATCAATTCTACATGAATAATTAAGTAAACAATGAAGTCGTAAATGATTTGACCTATAGTTGACCTTTCAATGTCTTTTCTTCACATCTTTCGTTAGTAAAGTGTTTTATTGATTTATTTATTTTTTCCTACATTAATTGTGCTTTTGACGATCGTAAATTTTAGGGAAAAATTATTTATTGATTTTTTTTATAATTTTAACTGAAATTTACTGTTATTTTTATTGGAAATTTTTGTTTCATCGAGCTGTTCAACAAGGGAATACTGAATGTGTAATTTCATTCAAAAGTTTTTTTTTTTGTTTGTTTTCCCGCTCTTAATGATAACAATAATAATTATTTAATCATTAGATTAATTATTTGCTCGTAGGTTTGAGGAAATGGATTTAATTATTAGTTCATGAAGAAGAATTAATCTTCTTCTTGTTCTTCTTAGCGTTTGTCCCACGTGGTTGTAGGTAGGGTCCGCTACTGGGGAGCGTCGTCTCGGAGCCACGTCACAGTTCTGTACTTCGTCCATAAGTCAGAAACCCTTGCTCATCATGATTCGCATATACCAGGTGCTGTCCATGCACGTCATTGTTGGAGTACGCCCTAGCATTCAATGCAACTGCGACTAGATTTGTCTGACCGATCCGTCGTCGCAAAGGTCTGTCGTCGAGAAACCGACCGCTTACGATCAAGACAAATTAGTTATTAATGAATTAATATTATTTCTAATTGTTTGTTGTTTCTTATTCGATGCATTCAGCACTGATCACTTTTATCACTCTTATATACCTGAATGGTAATTGCGAATTCAATGCATCTGCTGAAGGGAAAAAATCTATTGCATCCAAAGGATAAAGCATTAAAGCATCCAATTGTTTGCTATTCACATAAATGTATTCATGAAATATATTCGTTTCGTTTTCACGGAATAGCCATTCATTTCACATTTCACGACGTAGTCATTATTTCCACGTATCACGACGTGATTATCTATGTTTAGTTTGTTCAGAAATTAAACCGTTATAAGTTCTTAATTCTTTTGGATTTGTTATCAAATCATTTCGGTAATTTACATAACTTCATACTTACAAAAATCACGTCTACCTTCGTTGCATTTCATCCAATGCAAGAATTTACATTCCGTACACGTTGCGCGTACGTTTTTGAAAGCAATTGAAAAGGGGGAAAAAAAATGAAATTTCAAAGTGTAAAAAAGGATGAACGGAATGGAAGTGGAATGTGTGGGAAAAGATGTGAAGGAAATGCCAACAAGTGTGATCGAAGTAACACATAAAAGACGTTTTTACAAAGCCAATGAAAGTCCACCAATTCATCGTGCTTGGGTTTTTGCACTACAGGTAAGTGTATTGTTATTTTAAACTTAAACTTTATTAAAACTTTACAGTTTGAAAAAAAATTGCTTTTAATTCTCACATTTTCATATAACTGGAAAATTTTGGTATTTTGGTTTCTACATTTAATTATAAAATTAATTCCACATTTAATTATAAATTAAATGTAGAATTACGTAATCGGTTGCTTTGTTTTGTTCTTGTTTTTTTTTTGAAATTCTACTCAGTTTAAAAACATTGATGAGAGATTCTTATTTATTTATTTTTTGAGAAATCAAACATATTTAAAATTTTGGGATTACATTAATGAAGTAATTCCTTCACCATTGTAATTAATTGAAAATAAAAACAAAGATATAAATTTTAACAAAGAAATTAGTCTCAGTTCATGCATGATGATCTTTGTGATCTTTTACAATTTTGTTGACTTACTTATTGTTCGAGCAATAGTTGAATAATATCATTTACCATTATGTAATCTAATTAAGGTAATGTTGAATTTCTGATGAGTCAAATGAAAAAAAAAAAAAAAATGGATCTAAAATATCAACATATGAATTTGTTATTTTTGTTTAACGACGATATAAATGAAAAGATGAGATGTAATGAATGAATGAATTAATTAATTAATTATTTTTCATTTAATCAGCAGCTATTTCAGCAAGTAATGGTCTGTGTAAGCGCTTTATTAACAATCCCATTTATTCTATCAAATGAGCTTTGTGCTGGTCGTGATGTGTACGCAGAACGAGTAATGCTAATCTCCTCGACATTCGTCGTTAGTGGCATATCAACAATCATTCAGACCATATTTGGGACAAGGTTCTTTTTATTTAAATTGAGAATAGCACGAAAATGGATGTTTCACTCCACTGCAAAGACGACTCCAACTATAAAAGTAGGTAATTAATTGATATTTCGATCAAAAAATCACTTTGCTAATCAAAGTATTAGTAGTCTTTTTAAATAAAAAATTATCCTATCATTCAATTTTTTCTTTCGTCAGCAAGCAAAGTAAATCAATCACTTATCGATTATTATAAGCGAAATGAATTTTTTATTTATTTTTTCTTCTACAATAAAAAAAATGTGAAATATTTTAAAGATTAAAATAAAACTTGTTAATTGCATTTGTAATTTCAGGTTAGCACTTTTACAAGGTACAGCATTTGCATATATTCCATCGATTAAAGTTTTCATGCAATTACCAGAATATTATTGTACATTTACGGATGCTGATATTGTACCAGCATCAATTTATCAAAATAAACTTGCTATTGTAAGTTAATTTAAATTTAAAATTTATAATTTTTAAAATTTTTTTTGCAAATTGCTAAATTTTTCCATTTGAAAAAGTTGAAAAAAAATATTCCATTCCATTTGGCAACAATATTTCCAGCTTTTGTAACATTCTTATTTTGATTTTTTTGAAGCAAATTTTATCATATTATTACATTTATTTTAAATGTATAAGGTTGCGACTTCTTGATGATCTAGGTTGCATGGGTTGTTGGATGTTTGAAAATTAAATTCAAATTTTTTTTTGAATTTATGATAAATTTAATTAAGTTAACTACATTGGTTACCTTTGAGCTTCTCAACGTGAACTATCTGATATAGAGAGCGTATTAAATGAAGGAAATTGTTGCGCATTAGATGTTCCGTACTTGTTGTTCCTTGTTCAGTGGCTATCCCAACGAGTTTCCTCCTTTCGACCCTTTCCCACAACAATTCTACAATTTGCTTGGTTTTGGAACTCGGTTCATCTTTTTGGAGGTGGACCGTGAGGTCTTTTAACCCCTCTCGGATACCAGTGGAGGACTTTGGTGGTCCACCGACCATCCTGCATGCAGCATATGTGTCCAGCCCATTACAATCTGTTTGTTCTGATTACCTGTGCGATGTTGGATTCTCCACTTTTATGTCTTATTTCATCGTTTTGGACGTGATTTCGTAACGAAATTCCGACTATCCTTCGTTTCATGGCACTTATGGACACTTCGAATGCATACCTTGGATAACCTTCAGTGTAACCTTTTTCTGCAGTCCAATGAAAAAGATTCAGATGGCATGAAATATTGTTATGGGATAGATTCGGGCTAACAATAAAGCCGACTCCGCCCACGTTCTGTTGTCCTGATCTTCGTCCGAGAAATATTTGTGTCCGGTCGTTCCAAGTTGCATGGAGTTCTTCTCGTCGTCTTGTTTCACAGATTCCGATAATGTCACACATGATTTTTTGTTTTTCCTACATCAAAACGAGCAATTGATCATCTCTCGATACCCCGCCGATGTTTTACGTGCATATCGAGAGTTCCGTTTTTCGACCAACGCCGGCTGTAGCACCTGAGATTCTTAGCAACTTCTCGTCATTCTGCTTCTTTCCAGCCAGCGCATTAGGAAAGGCTTCCTGACCTTTGTTGTGAGGTCCGTTGTTGTTGAGATTTTTAACCTTATATTCAAGTCACTCGCGCTCTAGGCGAACCGTAACACGCTTTGTCTCTCCGCTTTCACATTGTCTACGCGGTCCCGTGAAGAGCATTTTGGTGAGTATTAGTCCGATGTGACATCCTCAACGTGAGATGAGCAGCTCCGTCTAGTCACACCACTCAAACCTTTCCGCCGCCACTGTAAAGCTCTCATCATGGAAAGGCGCATAGATGAAAAAGTATAAATGAATGTTTAGATTCAAGGATGTCTAATGGCATCATCACTAATACCAATGATAATTGGTTTTACGGGTATTGTTGGAGTACTGACGAAATTTATTGGACCAATCACAGTATCACCACTTATGCTACTTCTGGTGCTTAGTGCAGTTGATCTATGTGTTGAACGAATTTCGAAACATTGGGTTGCTGTAATGTAATTTTTTTTTTTCTCTGTAAATTCCAGAAAATCAAAATTTTCGTTGTAAACCAATTATGTTTTTTACGAATGGAATGAACAATGGAAAAATAGAAATGGTAATTAATTTGCTGGTTAATTTAGAAGCTAAAGGTTGAAAGATCAAAAATACAGGAAACTTGAGGAATTAATTTAGCACAAATGAAACACTCCAATGTTACTGTTGTAACTCTATTATGAAATTTTGAAATTATGAAAATTTAGACAAGCAGCTGCTTTATTTGCTACAATCTTATATTTGGCTGATTGGAAGGTACCAACGCTTGGTTATAAAAATAATCGTTTTGCTGTTGTTCGAACCAATATTTTTGGCCAATATCCGGTATATTTGTGAAAAAAAAAATTATTAAGTTTTCGAAGAATTTGATTAAAATTACAACAATGTTGCTGTTATGTTCAATGGTTATTTTAAGCTAATTATTATTGATGAATGGTAAAATTTTGAAATTAAATAAGAAATTAAATTTTCAGTATTTGTTTGCTATATTAGCTTCTTGGGGCTTTTGCTTGTTTCTTACGTTGACAAATTTAACGTCACCCGATAGTGCTGCTCGATTGGATAAGAATGAAACACTTGCTGTAATTAAGCAGGCCGATTGGTTACGATTTCCATATCCCGGTTAGATATAGTAGTAATATGAGCTTACTGTAATTTGTCAAAAAAATAAATTAAAAATTGCACCTTTTTTTTCGTCAAACTTTTGAAAGAAAAATTTTTTATCTCATGTCAAATTTCATGATAAATTTTGACAAATATAAGCTAAAAAAAATAATTGAGTTGCTATAAATCTCTTTCGAATTTTTCAAAATAATTTGTTTACACTTTTTACTTTCCAATTTACCATTTGTTTCGAATTAGGTATGCCAAAATTCCATGCTGGGCTTTTTTGTGCATTCGTAATTTCGGCATTAACATCAGTGTTCGAATCAGTTGGTGATTACCATGCAGCAGCACGTGTTTCCGAAGAACGTTCACCACCATCGCATGCAATCAATCGTGGTATCCTAGCTGAAGGTTTAAATTAATTTTTCACTTTTTACTAGCAGTAATTTTTATTTAAAAATTTTTAAATAATTTCGCAAATTATTTATTGTATTTTGTAAACGTTAAAAAGAATGTAGGTTTTGGTTCTTTTCTTGCTGGATTACTTGGTCCCGGTGTTGGTATGACAACACACACGGAAAATATTGGTGTCATTGGTGTCACCCGGGTAAGTGAATTCGTTTAAATTTTGTAGCAACAGCAGATATAATTTACTTTTTCAATTCTACCATTTCTAAAAGCTTCTTTTTTTCTCTCTCTCTTTCTCTCAACTTAGTAAGCTTGAAAATAATTGGTGCCATTTCATTTTTTCTTGTTTCACTATTTTTTTTTTCTTACCTGCTCAAAGTGTTAGTCTTCTTGTTCAACGTGTGATATCAGGTAGCAAGCCGATTTACAATGGTACTGGCTGGAGTGTTGCTTATCTTGTTGGGAGTGTTTACAAAAGTGGGTGCATTGTTATCAACAATTCCAGATCCATTAGTTGGTGGTATTTTAGCTAGCAGTATGGCAATGGTTGGCGGTGTTGCAATTGCAAATATCCAGCAGGTTTTTAGTTTGTAAAAAATTTTTAATCTTTTCCAACACATTTTTAATTTTCACATTTGCATTAGGATGTTCAATGATCATCAGCCCATGGATTCAATTAGTGGTAAGATTAAACTTTAGTTCGAGCAAAACTTGGAGTTAAATAAATATATCGATGAAAAGAAGAAGCATAACGAGTTCTATTAAAATTGTTTTTCGAGATAATTTCTCTTCCTAGATCATTTTTAGGTTGATTTGAAATGTACACGAAATGTTGCAATAATAGGATTCTCAATAATGGTTGGAATGATTGTGCCAGGCTACTTTGATCAGAATCATATTAACACAGGTTTCGTCCATTTTATTTGAACACAATACTTTGTCAAGTAATTTCGAATCATACTAATTGCTTCACTATTCTTTTTTTCAAAAAAAATAATTTGACTTTTTGCCCCGACATTATCAGTTATTTTCAGGTATCAATGAACTCGATCAAGTGCTTACAGTTCTTCTAACATTACCAATGTTTGTTGGTGCATTTGTTGCATGTGTTCTTGACAATACTGTCTCAGGTAATTTCAAATTACAATTTAAGAAGGAAAAAAAATATATTCCACTATAAAAAAATAGATTGGATTGGAGCTCACTGCAGAGCGTTTTCCTCCTCTCCTTATGCCATATTACGACGGTATTCCTTCCTTGGTTCCTTGTTCGGGTGAATATCTCAACGAGTTCCCTCGCGTCGACCCTTTTTCACAACAATTCTCCACTTTGCTCGGTTTTGGAGCAATCTGTTTCCACGTTCTGCCGCATATTTCTTTAATTTGGCCGGCCCATCTTTTTGGATGTCTCCCGTGCGGTCTTTTAACCCCACTTGGATACCAATGGAGGACTTTGATGGTTCACCGACCATCTTGCATGCGGCAAACGTCTCCAGCCCATTTCACTCTGCTCGTTATGATTTCCTGTGCAATGTTGGATATTCCACGATGGTATTCAGCCAAAATTATTCGAAAAATATTTTATCGGTTCATCAGCGATGAAAATTAATTTCAGGTGCTACTCGTGAGCAACGTGGCTTACGTTCACGTGGTTTAGCATATGATTTGGGTGAGAATAATTACGACGTCTATTCATTTCCGGTTTGTCTGATGAAATTGGTGGAGAAGAATCGTTATCTAAAAATGTTACCATTTATACCAAAGGAAAAGAAAATTACCAATCGTGTGAATTATTCATTGCCATAAATGATAGACACACCTTTTGTAAATCTATTAGATTATGAAAAAGAAGATATGAATTTTTCAAAAAGAAATTTCACAATTTTTTAATTCATTTTTAAATTCATTGTATTCTTTACAACCAGTTAATGTGTTCTTTACCGATCATTCATTCCTGGAATTCATTTAAAATTTTCTGAAATTTAATTTTTTCCTTTTTTGAAAAAAAAGCAAAGCAAAAAACACCCATTTGACGATTAATTGAAAAAAGTTTTTAATTTTTCAAGAAGAAAATTAATTTTAACAATCAAATCAATGAATTTTGAATAGATCAATGAAATTCTCATATATTCTTGAGCATTCGTAGAAAACAAAACTGAAATGAAATTTTCATCTTTCTCCATTCTGTTTTCATTTTTCGAAGCTTTGAAAATTCATCGTTTTTTGTATTTGAATATATTTTTTTTAATCAAAATTAGCAAACAATGAAAAATACGCATTATTTATCTTCAAATGGGCTTACTGATCTCTTGGTTTGTCATGATTTTTCTTCTTTGAGTGAGAGAGAGAGAAGAAAAAATTGCGATCCTACTAAATTTACATTAAGCACTATGTCATTATATTGCATCAATTTTTTTTTTTTGAAATTTGTGTAGAAACAAAAAATTTGATTAAATTGAATTCCGTAATACTGGCAATGAATAATTATAACTGTTTTCATCCACCACTAGTAATATTAGTTAGCAGTAGTTTTTCCGCATGATACTAACCATTCCTTATCAAAATTTCGTTCCTTTTTTTTTTTGCTTTTTGTTGGTTTTTCTTTTAAATGTATATAGATGGTATTAATGTCATAATAAATGTTTGGGAATTTATTTATTTTTTTATGAAATAGAAAAAGCAAACAGGATAAATTACGGTAATCCAGGAAAAACGTGAAGGGGAAAGGGGGAGGATGTCTGTCGAGAGTTATGATACGGATAGAATACTATGGAGAAGAACATTTAGATTTTCTCTGTCTTTTTACAGTTTTGATCGAATCCGGAAAGGAAGCTAATCTTTGCGGTAATCCAGCAAAAACGTGAAGAAAAAAGTGAGATGCACGTCAAGTGCTCTGATATGAATAAATAGTAAGATGGAATATCCCAGTGATATTACTTTACACTCTATCTTACTCAATTTCGAGCGATTTTACAATGATGGTGTGAAAAAGCAAATGATCGAGAAAAAAAAGCATTGAAGCAATTTTTAATCAATCATTTTGAAGATGCATGAAAGAGTTATTATTTAAGGTTGCGTGAAATTTAATTTTTTTCTCAATTACGCTAATTCTCATCAAATTTGTCCAATTTGAATTTGCAAATGACATTAATGGCGATGTTAATGAAGATTCTGATAAGAACAGATGCAAGGTTTGCACTATCAACATTTGCAAGCGATGAAATTCTCCTTGCATACCTTCGGTACAATGCATTCGGTGTAAATTTTCGCAATTGAAAAATGCAATCAGAAGTTTGTGAAGAAAAATTTCCGTCGCAAATACCCGTTCTACAAAAAAAAATTTTTCTCGATGAAAAAAGAAAAAAAAAAAAAATTAATTTTCCAATGGAAGGAAGAAGATGAAATTAATTAAAAAAGATTCCTAAAATAGAAACAAACTTTATTGCGTCATTTTCATTCAATTAATAACATAAAAAATAGAGAAAAAATTTTTCCAAAAAAAAAAAAAAATTAATTAATTAATTCGATAAATGATTGATTTGAAATATTTTGACGGCATTAATATGTATGAAAGAATCTTTCAGTATATAAATCTGGCACTAACTAAAATTGTTTAATAAGCAAAGGAAATTTTTTTGAGGGAAAAATTAAGTAATTAATTTTGCTGAAGAAAGATTCCGCTAAAGAAATATACCAATAATTTGGTGCTTCTAAAATTACATTTCTTCATTAATTATATGGAAAATTCAAAAAAAAAAAAAGTTCCAACAAATAATTAATCAATCCATAAATTGAATTCCTTCAAATGTTTCCTTTTGACAGAATCAGAAATGTTTAATCAAAGAAATCCGAATCAGAATCTTCCACATTTCCATCAGTAAATTTATTCGTCAATGTTGTTTTATTACTATCAACTGCTGCTGATGTTCCAAGAATTCTAGCCAAAAAATTAAATCCATCATTGTCTGTAGTATTTGATTGATCTAAAGTCTGAGAAATATTTGACATTTCGGTAGACCTGAAAAAGTTTGTTTGTTTTTTTCTGGAAAAAAAAATTAAAATTTATTTAAAATTAAAAAATTTTCCTAAAAACAATTGATTGCCTTAATCGTACTATTTATTACCTCCTGGAAAAATTGTGTTTATCTATGTGAAGCAAAAAGTGAATAAATTAGATTTTAAAATTTGATGTTTAAAAATTGAACTGCGCAAATTTTCAAAAATTGTTCATTCACGTAACTCCTTTACATGAAAAAAATTATTGAAACACAAATAATTGGAAATACCTGGATTTTCCGACAACCATTTCCAGGTTAGATGATTTTTGATCATCCCTTTGCTGTGCATCATCGATCATCCCACGCAGATCACATGTACCTCCATCCAACCGTAATGCTGAAATTCAAAATATTAATTAACATTCGCATTAATTATTTCTGTTGATATTTTAAAAAAAAATTTTTTCATCCAAATTGTTTTTCTAAATAAACAAAAAACAAATTTTCATCTTTTCGCCAAAAAAAACCAAATTTTCAATTTTTTTAATAACTGAAAAATATTTTTTTTTAAAATAATTCAAGAAACTATGCTGAGATTTGAAATCAAAAATTGTGAAAGGAAAATTTTAAACAAAGTAACAAATGAAAGAAATATCGGCCAAAGGATTTGTTACATAAAATATTCGTAAATCCGGACGATTCAATGCTAAAATAAAAAATGAAAATCGAATTGACAGTTTTCATTAGTGCATTGTGTTTGTTGAAGATTGTTCGTTTTGCCCTGTTGTTTTTCCGAAAATTCACTTAAATTTCCTTCCTTCACCGGCATTGGCTGTTTACATTTCTCCGCATCCCATTCAGCATTTTCTTCTGGTGCGGCTTTATTTGCATACTTTTCCAAATAATCCATCCGTATCCGCTCATAAGCTTCCGCATCTGGTCGTGGTGTATCCAATAAAGTGAATGTATCTTTAAAATGTTCCATAAATGTTTGGTAAAATTTAAATTTATACCTAACAAAAGTTTATTTGCAAAAAAAAAAAAATTCCCCAAATGAATTAGTTTAATTGAAATTTAAACTTTTAACAATTATAATAGTTACCCATTTGATTGATTTGTTTACGTAATTCATGGAAGCTATTCTGCCCAGTATCACTTTTTTTCCACGGCATTTCATGATGATAATTATTCTTCGTTGAAACAAATTTAAATTTATTAGAAAGGTAGTATTCGGCGCTGGATAAATGAATTCGACGATCGCGTAACTTCGCCACATCATCCGCTATTTCGCTCAGCCGTTTTTTCATCCTTATTAAATCATGTTCCAATGCCACTCCACCACTTGAAAAAAAAAAGCAAAAAACAAACAAAGGCTTCAAACTTTCTTCATAAAATCTCGACCTTTCGACTTTCAATTTACTATCAAAAATTTTCATCCTTAAAAATTCTTACTTGAGATTTGAAAAAAAAAAGAATTTTAAATTAAGTCTTGGAAAATTTTCAAGCTTTAAACTTTCAAATATCATCGTAAATTTCCATTTTCAAATGTTCTTCGAAAAAAAAAAAAACTTTTACACTGAAAAACAAAAAATTTGAAATTAATTTTTCTAGCAAAAATTTTAATTTCTCAACCAACAAAAATAACAACGCAAAATTGCTTCCTAAAAAAAAAAAAAAATGTTATTGAAAAATAAATTCGTACTTTAATGGTATTGGATCATTTGGTTCAACATTTTCCATTTCTCGTTTGGTATCAAAAGTTGGAAAATATCGTCCAATATCCCAATGATATTTATTTGTTGCAAGCTTATCAATCATTGGTCGTTGAAAATCATTCCAGTTTGATTGCTATTTTATAAAAGTTAAAATTTAAAATAAAAAAAATTTAGTAAAACAAAACGTTCAAAAAAGGTTTCATTCATTTTCACTAACTTATCCATTTTTCTGCTTCACTTTTTTCTTTTTTTTGTGCTGCATTGAAAATTAATTTTTTATAGCAAAAATTTTTCACAAAACTTAATTTTTCAATTTTTTGCGAAAATAAAAGAATAATTTCCAAAAAAATAATTTACCAAGTTATACTCTCACCTGTTTGTGCAATTGTATTTTAGGTGGTTCCCAATTGGGATACTTCTGTCGTAAAAAATTCACATATTCATCCTAAAATTAAATTGAAAAAAATTTCATTCAATTTTATAACCAAAAAAAAAAGAATTCTGGATAATTAAAAAAAAAAAGAAGTGAAAGTACAGATTATATTTTTAACGAATGTTTACTACTACTTTAGATTTTTGTAGGTAAAATTTTCATTCCCACTGAAGATATAGATTTCACAAGAAATGAATAAATAAAAAATTGAGCCGTTTGTGAATAACACGATTATAGGCTTATTTGAACTGATTTTGACATTTATAGTTTTGCTTTTTTTTGAGACAAACATACAAGACCATTAATCGATAAAAGGCAACAATTCAGGAAAACTTTTCCAAGGTTTGCATCAACGAGAGATCTAACCCGATCTGAATAAAATATATCATCTAATTTATCCAATGAATATATTATAATCAAACTTACCCTGGCTTTTTTTGCTGTTTCCAGTTTTAAATCCATTTTCAACAAACGCTTTTCCAGTTCATCAATTTCATTTTGGGCAAGCACAGAATTACTAGTCATCCTCGAAACAAGCTTATTTCCCTATTAAAATTTTCAAACGAAACAGCAATCCAACGATCAATGCAATCACCATGGAAACCATTTCAATGATTGCATCATGTTCACTCAATCCTTCATTTATTGATCCCAATGATCCAAAAACACACGATTTGTTTTGCATTTTTGCTTAAAACTTCGAATAAAGTGGCTATAAAATTTCATGCAGTACGGACAAAAATAATTTACCATTCACTTTTTATCTAAAACGATGAGAAAGTAGTATAAAATATACAGTCGATTAAATTTTGACAAAAAGATAAGGGAAATTTTTTTTAAGATGATTAAATAAACATGTAAAGCTATTAAATTTCATTCAGTGAAATAATTAATCAAAAGAAAAAAGATATAATTTACATCTCTTACGTCATTAAATTCAGTTAGAACTGCTATGAAAATGGAGAAACGATCTGCTTCATCATAATTTAGTATACAAGAAAGTAGAGGCCCACTCTAATGTGAAGGATAAAAAACAAAAAAAATAAAGACGTGATGATAACCTTCTCAGGTAAATTTTCGGACATCCTCCAACCTTAAAAACTGAGAGAAGCTGAAATGGAATGCAATATTTTCATTCAATTGGCAGAACTAAAAACTACGAATCACAACATGAATAATTTTGCTAACTTAGCAAGACATACAACAGTAATATTTCTATAATCTAGGTATATCATGAAACACTAGCAAAGACTAGCAATGCAGCAATTTTCCTCACAAAAAACCTCAAAAAATCAATTAAAAAAATTTTAATTTCAGGTTTCAACCCTATTGCGAGCGTTCCAACTAATATTATATAAGGAAAATCACTGCATTTCTAATTGCTAACAATAAATTATTATTTTAAATCTTCACAATCATCTTCTCCAACAGCACCATTATTGCCATTTGTGATTGTTCCTTGAAAACTGGATTTCAATTCTTTCATTAAACGCAAATACTGAAAATATTTTAGTTCACGATAGACAAAAACTTTTCTCTTGCTAATCAGAGGTACTAAAAAATACGAAGATTTTGCAATGAAAATTTTAAAAACTACAATCCATTCATGTGGATGAGATTTCAGATTCAAAAACTATGATCTAATCAATGTTTTAATTTTTCTAAGCCAAAAAAAAGCAACGGTGAAAATTCTAAAACTAAAAATAGTCTCCAAACAAAGAAACATTACTTCATTATTCATATTCCTCAGAATTGGCCGTTGAAAGATCTGATGAAACTGATTGTTATCGCCTGATTCAAACGCTGAGATTAGCGCACAGCAAACCTTTCCTTCTTCCGAAATTTCAAATTCTTCATTTCTGAATGAAAAAAAAAACTTCATGTTTCATGTAACACTTGTTCACCAAATAAATGAAAAAAACCGATAGTAATAACATCAAAATAAACCACACATCCACAGTAAAATTTACTTCAATGACTTTTGAAAACATTTTGCCGCTGATATCGAGTCATCACGTGCTAAATGGACAAGAACAAGGGCGATAGTTAGCTGACTCACTCGTCCAACATCCTGAAACAAAAGTTTACTATAGTAAACCGCAATGACTGATGAGAAGTGATCAAAAAATATTTGATGGAGTTGCCGGCAAATTATCATAGAACCGTACCAAGTTCAAATGAATATGGAATACAAGTGCTATACGCAAAAAATGAAACAATATCACATTCAGTGAAATAATTGCCAAGAATGAAGAAAATGAGAAAAAAAGCCATCACAAAATTATTGAAATTTTCCTTCTTAAAATGACAGAAACTGCTTTTTCCATTACTTTACTTAACTAGACTTAATCGTACCCAAAAAACCGCAACAATAGAATCATGCAATTTTATTTTTCCTCTATCAAATAAAACCTCATATAAGGAAAAATCGCAATGAAGATGAATAGTATAGCAGCTAAAATGAAGTTAAAAACTACTTTGGCTTCCATATATGTCTCAATCTCTTCATCAATTATTTCAGCTGCTTCGTTGAAGCGTTTTAGCTTCAAATAGAGTTTGATAAGCCGAGTCCTAAATTCACTTGCCATGCGTAAACGATCCGTTTCT
Organism: Madathamugadia hiepei; assembly: GCA_013365335.1. NCBI lineage: Eukaryota > Metazoa > Nematoda > Chromadorea > Rhabditida > Onchocercidae > Madathamugadia > Madathamugadia hiepei. The sequence goes on from JABVXS010000130.1 coordinate 16,060, forward strand.
CGCACCACTGTTAGTGCTTTGTGATAAATCTGTAACAATTTCGCCATATTTTCAATTCCTCACCTTTCGAATTTTTTGAACCTGACCTTACGATTCCTTTAAAATCATCTTAAAATTAACAAGAAAAACTGAATTAATTTAAAATAAAAAAGCAATGTTATAAATTCAAGTATTTTCAAAATCAAACACACAAAGATACCTTGCAAAGCACAATTGATTTTCTCATATTTCAAAAAACAAAATGAAAAAACCTTAATAGCATCTTCAGGTTCGACATCTTCTAAACATTTTGCAGCTTTCTGAAGTGCCATAGCTGATAAATCGCTACTTCCTGACTCAGCATAATCATCAGCAGCTAAATTCATATATTTCAGTGTACCACTATTATCACCCATTTCCTTGCAAATTATCGCTGCATTTTCACTGCATCTATAAAAAACTTCTTAAAAATAACGCTCATTTAGTTAGTAATTAATTATTCATTCACAACAAAGTAAAAACAAAAATAGAATCGATTTTTGTAGTGACAGGTGCTTAGCTTATACAGTATTTTCAGTAAAACTCTTATCCTCATCCACTGCTTCTACATCCATTAAATGAAAAATTGGTAAAAGCTATTTCAAAAACAAAAAATAAAATAAGATAAAAGAATAGCAGGCTGTATTACTGAAACATTTAAAAAATTTACAATTAAAAATGCTGCACTAGCATTAATTAGATTCGAAGTCTCTCATAAATATTTCCGTTCAAATGACTAATTAAGTTAATGACACAATCAAAAATAAATAAATTTGTAGAATTGTCACAGAAAAAATTCTTACTTGGCACAATGAAATAAATTCCCGCTTTGTTTATGCATTTCAGAAGCTTTAAGATAAGCATCACGTGACTGTTCCATTTGTAAAGAATTTTTGAAACAAACAGCTGCACGGTCATATTCCATTGCTGCACATTCGTAATCAGGTTTAAATTTCATTTTTAGGATTGATGTTTTCAAGCTAAAAAAAATATATTAAGAAATTAGGTCAACAAAAATTCTCGTAATTGATTTAAATAATTTAACTTACTGTGCTTCGGCTTTTTTCATACATCCCATTGCTTCTGCAATACGACGTTTATTTACTTCATCCATCTTGACGTCCTAAAATTTATCAATATTTTGTAAAATTTAAACTTCTATCAAAGTTGAGAAATGATACACCCATCGTACGAACAGTGAGAAACAAAAAAAGTTTTGGTTTTCAAATAATCATTAGATCCTTGGAGATTTAAGTCATTCAATTTCTCATTTATTTGATTGAATAAATAAATTTTACAAAACAAAAATAAATGCCAAAGAAAAGATAAATCTTGGAAACGTCCGCTCTACAATTATTACTCATTTACACATTACTTTCTTCCAAAAAAAGTATCTTTTTAAACTTTCAACTCCATAAAACTTTTTTTAATTTTGAAACTATCAAGTAATCGATTTGTTAAACTAGAAAAATTTTTAATTAAAACAACTCCAATACACGAAGAAATCATTTAATTACGGATAATTCAATAAATTACACCTATCCATCATCTAGTAGTGTAAATAGAGTAGACAACTAATTGTCAGCCTGAATTCTTCCAAATACGAACAAAAAACTGCATATTTGAGTCGCACAAAAAACCAATCAGCACAAAAACCTTAGAACACCAGTAGTTCTATTTTTCCAAACTTTAAACTTCACGAAAATAATTAAAACATACATGTTTGTCAGCATACTTTGCAATAAGTACTCCATATGTATACTAGACAGCTGCATTTTTAACGCTAAATTAGTAGTTAAATAAGAGCTTTATTTCGAAGATGCTTTTTTGAAAACGACATACCGGAAGGAACCATGCAACGGAAAACAAATGAAAAGCAGTACGGAAAATGGTGAAAGAAGACCTAATTTCATATCACAATTAGAACAGTTACGAAAAAGTGACATTTTCACATGCTAAAATAGCAACTAAGCCGATGAAGAAACAGCCAGTTTCTTGAGGTGCTCCATAAAAACTTGCAGAGAGACATCATCGGTAAACACCGGTGCACCACCTTCCTGAAACAACAATTTGCTTCCAGTACCTTGCAAGATTTACGCATCATTTAAGTTTCATTCCCTTTTTTTTCTTTCTTGAGATAAGAAGTGGCGACAGAAAACTTAAGTTTGAATAAGTTTCAATAATTTTTTCCAACTTCTCCTTTGTATATTCAAAATAAATTCAGTAAAGCTAAAAAAATTTGTATTAACTTGAATTTATTAATTATTAGTTGTAAAAATTCGTAAAAACGAAAGAAGCGGTAACGAAAATGTCAATCATACCGATGCATATGGATTATTGTGCGTCAGGGACGGATTAACCTTGGATAATAAAAATCGAGCCTTAAAAGAACTCAAAATTAATAATGAAAAGACAATAACTGATAAAGTATCACAATTTGTGAAAAAAATAAGAACTCATTCGAAAAAACAAATGATGAAAGTCGGCTTTGAAAACAGTTCAGAGAACTCGAACTCTGCTGTATAAAGACAAGAACATCAAGCCAATTTAGAAACAGATAAAAACTAACTTGAGAGCCTTCGTATTCAGTGACGATATAACGTGGCATTGGGAATCTTTCTTGTAAAATTGTTGCTGCATCAGCTATAGGAGCTTCCAAAAGCTGCTTAAATGCGCTGTACTGAGGGTCTTCGTGATAGTTCATTTTACGCCATGCAGCAATCGTCTAAAAATATGAGGATCACCAAGATTTTTAATCTCCAGAAACTCATCTTTGAAATTCAAAAATTATGCATCAAGCGAAGATAAACATCAACCTGGCCATGATAAATTAAAACATGGAAATAATCATCCATTAACAAAATTCGATCTGGCAGAATAGATGATGTATCTAATAAAACTGGTTCCGGTGGCCCACTGAAGGAATACGCAAACAATACAGGCTGTATCATAGTAGTGCTTTCCAGTACATTTTCAAACATCAAAATATGTCTGAAAGCAACAAAATGAACCACATATGGCTTATATAATAATATCGAATTCTACAACAAATAAAAATCAAGCATATCAATAGTTCATTATTTATTTTGCAGTATCACTGTAAGCATGAAACTCACCTATAATAAGATGTTTCATCGGGTGAATTGTTAAAAACTTGCAAAAACTGCGATCGTCGCAAATGGAACATGAACTGTGGAAAGAGAGCAAATTTGTCAGATAGGCAGAAAGATGATGGATCATCCTGAAAAATAATAATCATTTACGAAACTTTTGCAATGACACATAAAGAATTTTGGTCTAGTTTAGTCAAATCCTTCACAATACAGAAGCCTAATTAATTAATCAGCCTATCCCAGGAAATAAGTAACTAAAATTCCTAGAGACAAGACGTGATCGTTAGGAATGCACACAAGTGTTGTAGGGAATTAATCGTCAGGAATAAGCAAACATAACACCTACCTTGTGATACTCACTAAACTTCTGACAGAGACGAATCAAACTTCTGTCCAACCAACGCAAGGCATCTGGTGTGTCATTTTCTGATGATGCACGCCAAGAAGCCAATCGAGCCATTATTACTGCTCCAGCTTCCTAAAATAATACACTTAAAAATATTAAGTGAACAGAATTTATTTCTGAACACTGAGGTCCCTGCAGCAAATAAAAAAACTGAAAGTAGTCATGAATAGCCCACAACCAAAATGACCTCAAAAGAATGGTCTGTAAAAAAAATATTGCAAACTAGTAAAATAAGTCTTGGAATGGAGTAATTGCAGAAGAAATAAATTTCTGACACCGCACCACCGCATTCCTTGACCAATTTGTACGGTAAATTTATCTCATAAGATGAAGCATTTGTTTCATAATAATGGACTACAGATAAGAATTTAAAATGACAAAAATAAAAAACCTGATCAAAGCCATATGCAATACTCGGTTGCTGGCTTGTCATATCAGCCCAATTTCGGCATGTAGTAGTAACACGAATACGCTTTCGCCCGTCCGGATGCTGATACTGGGTTACAAATTGCACCACAGCATGTGAGCCTTGTGGTATTCCAGAACCATGCTATAACATTTTAAGAACGGAAAACATTTAAGAATCAACAAGATGATTACTGTTGTAGTAATCAGTGTTTTGCTAAAATTAATTATTTGTTAGGTAAATCTAATACAGTAACATCATAAATAAAAATTACATGAAATAATAGTGCAAAACAATGCAAAGTAACCTGAGTAACAATTTCGAACAATACAGCAATGGTTGTTCTCGGATTCATTGAACAAAATTTCCACTGACAAGTACCACCAATACCCAGTTCTATATCAGATACAGAAGTGTTTTTGACACCCCCATTTGCACAGCAGCCAAGAACACCTTCGATTTTCAAACCGTTACAAACTTTCACCTGCAGATGATATGCTACTTTGGTTTTCGGATTTTTTGAAAGCATAAAAATTTGACCTTTCAAAAATTACAATTTAACCATCCGAACATGACGAAAATCAGGTGTCATGAAATGGTGAAAATTGAAAACTTCAATCCATTGAGAACTTTTCATACCCAATATCCTAGGGCAAATGAACAAATTCAAATGAAACAAACTTCTCATAGACCAATCCGAAAATCAAATCAATGTAAAAACGATTAAAAGAAAAATATATTTCATCTCAAAAAATAAAAGGAAAGAATTATTGCATGGAAATTCTTACTTCCATTGTCGCATTGAAACCCATTTTGAGAAATCCATTGTAATCTTTCTCGAAAACGCGTTGAAATGTTTGCTTGAATAACGATGACTTGAAACTATCAGCCATAACTACATTTCCTGCAAAAAATGATGATAGAATGGAAAAAATTAAGGTTCGAAAAAACTCTAGCAACTTTTCGAGCATACTTTCCAATTTCGACAACATTTTTGAGTATTTTAGTGCACACCCATAGTTCACCATCTCTAACAGGCTTACAATACCATCACAATCACTTTGATATATCTAGGAATGTATTATCAAAAAAGTTACTACAAATTAAATTGAGAAAAAATGAAAAATACATAAACTAAAAATTTCTTCAATTTTGCAAATTTTCGGTGGTAACCTGCGGTTGTGTTGAAGCATGCGTGCATTTCATATAGGCCTGTTTGATCAAGGGCACATGAAAAAATATCAATTACATGACCATTTTTAACTGCACGAGCGGCTAAATCATCATAAAACTTTGTTGCCTGAAATACGAATTACTGAGTATCAAATCTGAACCAAGACTATACTGAAATTGTAACACTTCCCAATAAAATCAAATTTAACATTCCCACGTTATAAATATATAAAAAAATAGATATATTTATAAATAGAACTATATAACTCCCTGCCATTAGAAGTGAAATATGACAAGTACTCGAGTTATCTACGCATGATTTACATTTCATCCTATTTCATTCTACGCTCTCATTTTTCAAGAAAAGTTCTTCACATTCACATCGTGAATTGACCAATGCTACAGAACCTTTTTAATGAATGGTGCATTATCTTCTTTAATCGTGTGCCACGAACGAATTGGATTTTTGAGTTCTTCACCCACGACTGCTCCTGGCCCATGAGTGCAAGCACCACCGATGAATAGCATGATTCGAGCACCAGTATTAGGAAAACACGCCTAAAAATAACAATTTGTTTTTTGAGTTCTGAAAACATATGAAGCTTTAATGATTAGAGTGCAATATCCGAGTTATTCGTAAAATCCAAAATCTGTTAACCTCAAGCAAAGTGACAGCAACAGAAAGCGCACTACCCGTTGCACGAAGAGGACGATGGCCTTGTGGAATTGGCCAACGATCTGACGTAGTTTGTTCAACGAGGTCATTTATCGATGCATCACAATCGCTAATAGGCTGAAGTGAATAACAATGTTCATGAGTTTTATGAATCGAAATTTCAAAAATTTTCATTATTTCATCCACATAACTACCTGAAGAAATTTGTTAAATGGAAGTGAGCAACTTGTAGTCATTCCTTGTATGGCAAGAGGACCACCACCAGCAGAACTCACTGGAGCACCAGCAGATCCCATGGAAATACCAGGTCTTTGCTGCTGCTGTACTGAACCTGGTGCTCCTGGACCCATTTGAGGGTGGTGAGGACCTGGCGTTGCACTAACGTTGGCTGGTCGGCCTATATTCATTGCCAGAACATCTCGGATTTGTTTTTGATTGATTTCTTTGCTACCCTGCAATTCCAATAAATATATAAATATTGCTAAAGACTACACATGCACTTGGACGAATAATTTAAAAATCCAAAATATTTACTAGAAAACATAGAAGGTAAAAAAAACCGTTTTAGTAATTTTTTTCTCATCTATTAGAAACCTGTATTACGCAAATACAACTACCTTGAAAACATAAGCTCGTGAAATCCCTTGAACGTTGAGCTCATGTAATTGAATCATTCGCCCAAACGTAATCAAACCAACAAATGCATCGGCAGGAAGAAGGGAAAGTGCTGTCTGAATGGATTCTTTCAGCGCATTCAATTCATCACCCGATAGGCAAGTATCCACAACAAAAAGGAATATCGGTGGTAGAGTTGTAGCTTTCTATAAAAAATTTATTGGAGTGGAGTTTGATTCTATAAGTACACGAGTTAATAAAAACCCTTTGAATGCTTGAACTATATATTTTTTAATAGTAAAAATATTAATAAAATACGTGGAATCCACAGCAAAAATTCATTGTGTTCATTCAATTATTAAAACATACTTTCAAGGTGTACTCAATAGTTGTAAATTGCGGATATAACTCTGGTGGTCGATTATTTTCTGCAATCATACTATAATGTGGAGGGAACAGATTGCGCTGATTGCAAAATGGACAATTCCACGCTTTATTACGATAATCGACCGTACTGCAACGATTTTTCACGGTTATATTAGGTATCAAAGATTTTAAAATCAAAAACGTTTTTTTCCTCATGGAAAACATTGATAAGAAAAGTCACTAACCATAGAGCATTTAAGACTGCCTTACACGTTGCTTTCTGACATAAAACAGGGTCATATTCAAGAGGAGGTTGGCGTGGTTGATCAGATGGGCGTTCCTGCAAGTTATCTTGAAAAATTCCGCAATGCGAGATAATTAGCGAGACGGTTTAACATGCATCTTAAACAACCTATTTAAATCTCATCTAATTGAAGATTAGAATGTAACATTTCATCCGGTTTTTTTATTTGTACCTTGAGAGGAGTGAAAAAAGTAGCAACTGGCACGACAAGTTTTTGAGCATCGATCCGAGAATGTGGCCATAAATTCCAAGTCATCTGCACGCCATCAATATTAGCTTGATTTGCCAGATACTCTTCCCAGGCTCCCATTTCTCACTCTTCTGAGCTGTAAACGGATTATAATTTGGAAACAAGGAATATTTAAGATTTAATACGCTAAGAAACGAAATTTTAAAAATTCATATAGGTCGGTGGAAAGATTTCTAATTGAGAAAGAACAAGTAAATGGAAAAATTCAGCAAAAAAGCTGAAAATGTACATTAAATTAACTGCTCCCTTCAAGAAGGTGATTTAAATTGCCTGACCATTAATGCAACATAAAGCAAAGTTATCAAACAACGTCATAAGCAGCGTTACATTAGAAATATACAAAAACAAATCCAGAAATAAAAACTTCAAGGGTAAAAGTAACCGGAGAGATTGATGAACTCGCTAACACTTATCTCTCGAAATTTTACAGAAATCAATAACGTGTTAACAGAATAATTCCAAACAACAAAGCCGAATTCCCGATTAATTTGTCTCATCATTCAAATTCATTTATTCTAAATACTAATCTAGCAATACCAAAACTGCCGTTATTCTTCAAATCTTTAAAAAAAATCACGTGATAAATGCACCTCAAACACGAAAACCTCCACGTGTAGTATTCGAGAAACGCGATATGCAATTTATGCAAAGCTTGCCCATCAACTTGGAAGAAATATTTGATACCAAATTTAATATTAGGACTTATACGTAGTAATACATCTTAGGATATACGATTGATGACGACGGTGATTAGATTAAAGAGTCTTCGAATTGCTAAGAACAATACAAACAAAAATATATAATTCAGCTAGAAACAAAAGAAAAAATCAGTATTTACTAAAACAAATCAAAATTTCTTCTATTTACTAATCTTACCTCTAATAAATTATAGCATTCAGCTACTGGTAAAATAAGTGTAGATAGGGAGAATGTAAAAATAATAAATATTAAAAACCGGTGTAAGCTAGGTGTTAAAAAAAAACTCAAATATTACCTGCAACGTAGAAAATTGTACTTTTAAAATATAATTATTCAATAATATAAAGTAAAGAAAATATCACTTCAATCCACGTAGAATCCACATAGACTATGTTACCTTTTCTCGGAGCCTCATTACCTGAACTCCTCAAATTGGACAGCATGGGTTAGATTTTTTCACAACGGGAGAAGGTGTCCACAGTAGGCTAGAAGGACGGTGGACCGCAATTCGTGTGTGTAGTTGTAGGCGCTCTCCGTATGAGAGGTTCTAGGTGATGGTGATGATGATGATGATGATGAGGGGTGGTTAGGTAATAAGCGATTACCGAGATATCTTGGGACTATTGGCTAGATGGTATACTTATCAGTGAGTTATTTGCATTTAATAATGGCTTTTTGGTTTGATGATAGATAAAGAATAAATCCTTGTTGCCATGGTTCTCCCAGGTTAAATAAGGTTACAGCTGATTGTGACTGATGTATTTGGTTGTTCCAGGTCTTTTGTATCAATATGCCTCCAAAGACATCGGGAAAAGGTGGTAAAGGTGGGAAAGGTGATTCGAAAGCTGTTGCGAAAGCACCAAAAAAGAAAGAAGGTGGAGGTGGTGGTAAGGCGAAGAAGAAGAAGTGGTCTAAAGGGAAAGTTAGGGATAAGTTGAACAATATGGTACTTTTTGACAAAGCGACTTATGAAAAGCTGTACAAAGAAGTATGTTTTATTATTATCGAAGCACACTTTTTTTGTAAACTTTAACTCAAAGCCTTCATGATGCTGCGCTGTATTATTAGGAATATAATGGATAAGCGGTGTTCAAGTATATTGGGACACGTACAGCAGTGATTTTAGGCTTGTGATTCTACTCTGAAAGATTAAGACGACGAACTGTTTAGTGCTTTTTTGAATCTTACTCGAGAGATTGATTTTTGAATGGTCACTTTTTGAATAAACCCACAATTTTTCCAGAATGTTATTTTTGCAGGTTATTACGTATAAGCTTATCACACCGTCGGTAGTTTCGGAAAGGTTGAAGGTTCGCGCTTCTCTAGCGAAACAAGGACTCCGAGAGCTTCTCGCAAAAGGTTTTTGTCATTGCTTATAGACGTAGAAATTTCCGAAGTAATGTGAAACTAAAAATTTGAAGAGTCAAGCTGTTTGTTTGTCTGAGGCATGTGCTGAAGAAGCAACAGTTCTTTAGTACACGGAAAATTATTCAGTGCTGTGTAATAAAATGCGGCTTTGCTTGAAACATTTGTCAATGCGCTTTCAAGTCTCGGACAAGCTGCTGGGTAAAGATCATATCATTTTACGCTATCAGACTTTTTGGAAACCACATTTTACTAGCGGCACTCTGATTCTCTTACAAAAATTAAATTTTTACAGGAATGATTAAATGTGTGGTGCATCATGGTGGTCAGCTGGTCTACACAAGGTGCACGAAAGCAGATGATACTATTGTTGAATAATTTCGCTTGTTATTGTTTTTGTCTGCTATAAAATTCTCCAGTTATTTATTTTGCAACGACATTTATAGATTCAGTCATGCGACAGTACACATTTGGTGGTTACGTACAGTAAACAGAAACTTATTTTTCTCTGTCATGTTGTTTTGTGCTTTCGCGATGCCAAGTTTGTTTGGTTTCTTATTCAACCTGGCCAGAAAGACGAGACTTGAAGGATTGCATGGTTTTTGACGGGCGATTCCTTCGGCCAACCCTTTTCGTAATTTTTAAACTGATTTAGTACTAATGCAAACCATCCAAAACATTTCAACCATACCATGCTTCTCTTTAAATCCTACATAATCACCAAGACTGCCTTTGACATGTAGCTAAAGATTTATTTTGCTTTAAACGCAACTGGGGATACGAAATTTGGTGTAATAATTGCTTGAGGGAAATGATGCATTAGGTCCGTTAGCAAGAATATATGAAGTTATAGTGTTCGGAAATTAAGTTTTGTTTTTGGGCACTCTACTTGATTCGAACAAGGTGCATATAGAAATTGTCGTTTAGTGGTGTACTCATTGAGTATCGAATTTTTTGCCCTCAGGCTCCATTCCTTTCTGAAATACATTATATCTTATGCCCGCCCATCCATATCTGCGGATGGTGGACAACTGCAAACTAAACTGTAGGAAAAAAGAGAAAGAGTAAGCTAATTATTGATTGATGATGAAACATGCTGTGTAGATATTGTCGATGAATTTCTGAAGTTTTTCCACATTCAGGTTAAGAATTACTGCTTCAAGCGGTATCGGAAGACTCCAGTATTTTCTCTTGAAATATTTTGTACCCTTAAAATTTTGTGATAGATAATTCTATATTTTCAGAAATTTTTTTTCATCTTTCAGAATAAATTACATTTCGCTTTTACCGAGTTAAAAAAAATGATTAAAACCTAAAAATGTAATAAGATGATTAAAGCCTAAAATTATCAGCTTTTTTTAGTATTTAAAAGTTAATTTCATCAAAAAAATTTAGACTAACTAACCGCAATTGCTTTAGCATTTGTGTATTGTAATTGTAGTATTGAAAATAGTATCTCAAAATTTTTTTGGTATATTTTAAACTTATTTAATAATCGAATAGATAATGTAAGTAGAATAGATAAACTCGCTTAGTTTTCAATAAATTAAATGGCTGAAAAGCAGCATAAATAAATAACAATTGTTAAACTTGTATACATCATTCTATTAGCAATAATTTTTTTACAAACGAAATAACTAAAATTTTTCAAATTTGAAATTCACACCCAAATATAAATGATGCGACCGGTTGATAGCATGTCTGTGATTACTATGATTACGGAAAAATTTTTCTACCCTTTTTCAGTTCCTTCAAATATATTTGCAAACAGCATTAAAAAAAATAATGCAAATTTATGAATTGTTTGAAAAACCCAAAATTTTCATTTTACATTTTCAGAGAGTATCTTCAAGGCATAATTCGTTATTAAGGCCTGATCGACCCTGAAGGCTTATCATTCACTATTATATCGCCTGATAAAAAGGATCATTAGCATAAAAATTTTAAGGAACTCAACTAGAAAAAATAAACAAACGGAAGATAAAAATTGTAGTTCTTACGAAGTGAAGCGTTGTTAAATTTGCAAACACGGCACGGAACTGAATTTCAACAATTAAACGGAAATGAAAAGTTTATGGTATCATAGGAATTCTTCAGGCATCGCTAACTTTCACGATTGAACGCAAACTATAAATAAAACATTCATTTTAGATAAGAAAAAGTCATTTTTTTCTGGAACTAATGAAATGGATAAAAGCCTTGAAAACCCACTAATTAATAAAAAAAGGAAAAGAAATCATTTGAAAAAAACCAAATTTTGCAAGGACTTTTGTATTTTTTTAAAATTACTTCACAATTTTCAGCTAGAAAATTAAGGATAACCTGCCACCCAAGTGTAGCGCTTCAAACGCTTTGTTAATTTCCGAAAAATCATAATGACCGGTAATGAATTCATCCAGCTTTATTTTACCCCTCTGATATTCATCAACGAGTTTTGGTACATCGTCAACACTTTTCCAACCTGCAATTTTAATCACTTTTAAATTAAAGCGAAGAATGACAATTTCATATCAAAACGATTTTATCAGAAAAATGCAAAAATTATCAAAGAGAAGTAATAGTATCAAAGTTAAAACATAAAATCCGTTTTGCAATCAAACAATTTAATCATTTTTCTTTTTGTTTAGCTCTCATTTTTCCCATCGTATGTTAACGTATCGGCATTTGTCTAACAGCAATTGTTAGTCTGTGTGGCACAACATTTGCCTGGTGCAGTGTGGCACAACAGACAATCTATCCACTATCAGTTACCCAAATAATAGATTATAAACTATGTCCACCTAGCCAAACTCCCATGTACGCGCTATAAAAAGCGTAATTCCAAAACCCAAATTCATTCTTATTTCTTTTTCCTAAGGGGTATGATCGTGAAGTTATATATCGCGTTTTTATTGGTAATATTGCTATTATAAACGTAAATTTGTTTGTTTATCGCGTTAAATAAAGGTTTAATTACTCAAGTTTGAGCCTCACACAACAACAATCAAGGATTCCCACAGCTTTTGCTACAAGGAAACAAAAATCATCCACGACAGATTTGGATAAAATTAAACAACTAGTGCTTAATTTAAATTCTTTCGAAAACGACAACAATGAATGAAAATTTTGACTCATCATAGAATTAATGAAAAGAATTACGATAAGTTACTGAAACCTCCAAAAGCTGATCCTTTCCATGTGCGACCAGTAACTAGCTGCAATGGACGCGTTGATATTTCCTTTCCTGCCGCAGCAACACCAATGATGCACGAAACACCCCAACCTTTATGAGCCGCTTCCAGTGCTTGACGCTAAAATTCAGAGAAAAAAATGCGAAACGAATATATTAAATTCAATGGCAGAAGATTTTTCTAAAAATATCAGCAAAAATGCTACACTGCTCTATATCATATGCAAAGAACATGGCTGCAAGAATAAAAATTAACTGCTCCAACAAGCTAAAAGTAATGGCAGAACAGACCATTGTTTGAACATCTCCGATACATTCAAAAGTATAGTCGAAACCACCATCATATTTATCTATCAGGTATGTTTGCAATGGCTGAACCATTGAGATATCATGCGGATTGATGCACTCATTCGCACCAAATTCAATAGCTCAAATATATACTTGGCTAGCATAAGGAAATCAAATTAGATTATCAGAAAATACCATATACATATTGTTTTGTTAGAACAGTGCTCTTTCAATTGTTCCATTACCTTTTTCAAACTTCTTTGTATTTCTATCAATCCCCACGATCAAGCTAGCACCAGCAATTCGAGCTCCCATAATGACGGCTAAACCAACAGTACCAAGCCCCCAAACTGCAATAGTAGAGCCTGGTTCAACTTTGCAACTGTTAACTACTGCTCCATAACCAGTAGAAACACCACAACCAAGCAAACAAATCTTGTCGAGTGGTGCATTAAAAGGAACCTTAAATACTACCAAAACATCGTTTTCAGTTAAAAACTTGGGCTTTCGAAAATATAACAGGTTAAACTTTGATCTAATCACATCTTGGGAAAAATTCAAAAAGTTTTCAAACTCAAAATTTATTTCAAGATTTACAAAACTCTCATGCAATTTCTTGCACCAAAAAAATCATAAAATTTAACATACCTTACAGAGAGAATACTGAGATACAACAGTATACTCACTAAAAGTGCTGCAACCCATAAAGTGATATATTGCAGTACCACGATGTGAAAAGCGAGTCGTTTTATCCGGCATCAAACCTTTTCCTTGTGTTAATCTTAATATTTTTTTTTATTTCCATAAATAAAAATAAAACTATTAACGTAGCGTTGCATTATTATGCTGAAAGTCCCATGCAGTAAGGAATAGGAGCATACAAATTCGTTTCATTAATTTACCTTGAGAAATAATTTACCGACTATCATAAGGTAATTTTAATTTGCAATACTTTACTATTTTAGTAACTTCAGAAAAAAAAGAAGAAATTATACCGAATACGTTGGCATAAGTTTGTTTTCGGATTACGGCAAAATTTACATTCTTTACATTGTGCTGTGTATAATGGAATAACATGATCACCTTAATTAGGGAGAACCCATTAATAAAAAAAAAGCACAATTATTCAAACAAAATTTTAAACAAATGCTTAGAATCAGGTAATAGAAGAGCAATGATAACTTCCTACAATACTAAAAACTTACCAGCTTTTACACATGTTACACCGGGGCCAACACTTTCCACTCTACCCGCACCTTCATGTCCAAGAATACACGGAAATATCCCTTCTGGATCATCACCACTTAATGTATATGCATCAGTATGGCATATCGTAGTATACAGAATCTCAATAAATCAAACATAATTAAATAAAGTTAGTATAAAACAGGGAAGAGAAAAAAAGATCAAATGATTCATTTAATCAAATCTCTCCGTATCAGAGATCTCTGTGAAATTTATATCTGAAATGATAAACTTTTTCCTTAATTTACCTCTATTCGTACTTCATATTCTCTCGGTGGTGCAACTTCAATTTCTTCAATGCTCAATGATTTCCTGGGTTCCCACGCGACTGCTGCTTTGCATTTTATGGTCTGTAAAAATTTTTTTCAATAAATTCATTCAAAACTGAAAAGAATTAGCCTGACAGATTATTTTAACAGATTAAAATTTTACTAGTAGTGGGAAAATGTCGTGTCGAAAATTTACTGTCACAAATAAAATTCATTTCTATTTCTTGAATTTTCGAGCTAATAAAGTGTCTAGCCTTATTCAGGCTGAACAACATAGATGATTCATCAAGTCTATCTTCTCATATTGCAGAAAAACATCGAATTTCACAATTTCCTTTCTCCATGAATATTTTTAATTTAAAATGTTGGCACATTTCATTGTTGACATAAACAATTAAAAATAAAATAACCAACAAATACCTTGCCAGTCGTAGCCATGAATGATTCGAATATGTTCCTTAAGAGAAAAAAAAATTGAAAAAACAGAACCCATAACTCTCATAATCCTAAAAAGGCTCATTCAATAACATTATACCGGATTTATAGAGCCTGGATGATTAAGCTTAAATATTCAGAATATAACTACCACTCTGTGCCAGGACTAGACTATTCCAGTACTCACCTCAGAATATCAGCCAATTCGATCTTCCCCTTTCACATTTTTGATTCCTACCAGAAACAAATTGAGCCTTCAATAGACAACCTTTCTTTATCGAAGTAAGCATGCTGTTAGTAAGCCCGACCTTCTCGAATTCAGAATTTCTTTCGGAAGCCACATTTTGAATTAATGAATATTCTTTTCAAAGAACAGGATTTTTTATGCACATGTTAATCAAAGCATCAAACACATATTATAAGTCAATGACCAGACCACGCAAGAATTTATTCTATCTGAATGATTTGAAAAAATAATTTATATTACCTGAGCGAATTAAACAATCACATATTTCCGGACAGAAACCATTCTAAGTGAGTGGATATCTCACCACTAGAAGAGTTTCTTTATCGTAGGTACAAAAATGTTCGAAGCACAAAAAATGTGCCGAGTGAAATTGGGCACAAAATTCGAATAACAACAACACATCATGGTCTATCAGATGGAATTTTCAAAACTTATGACATCTTTCAACAATAACAACCAAAGATTAAGATAGAACATTGTTGCAAAATAGAAAATATTGAAAAAGTGACCGCAAAAGTACTGATTAAAACAAAAAAAAGGATAGCTGCTGGAAAAGCAATCTACATTGCATTTTATAAACCTGAATCTATCTATCTAATTGTACAATCCATTCACAATGAGATGTTTGCGGAAACATGTCAACTGGTGTTATAGAAGTTAGCTTGAATGGTTCACCTTCGAATTTTCTGGATGTTGGCCGGCAAAGATCAACCATATTTTTCATTGCCAAAGAGGGATTACACGAAACAAAGATAATTTTCTTTAATTGTGCAAGCTGAAACAACGAAAACTGAAATTAACTATATGAAGTTTCAATATTTCATCGGAGCCAAACCAGTGTAACAATGCCATCTTTCAGAATTTCGTGATACTAAATGTCAAAGTTTACACCAAATTAGACCTTTACAAGCCTTACATAAAGATTCAAGTGATGGTTAAAAATTAAAACTCAATTAACATCGAGAAAAACAAGTCATCATCTTTGAAAGAAACGAAAAATCAAAAAAAAAAAAACCTTTCGACATCCAACAACCACTTTATCGTTTATTCCAGCTCGTGGAGGATCTAATACACCAATTATATTTGCTGTTTTTAAATTAACCCATGATGGTACTAGACGTTCCAAGCAAAAGAAAACATTTTCAGCCTTACCAGACACAAACTTGTAGCTGCAATTACGATATATAAACACACAATCAAGTTTCTATCTATGCAAAATAAATATTTATGCCAACTATGCAGTTGAATCGAAGACCCTCCTTTCCTTCTCTCTGATACTTCCCAGGATTTTCCATTTCTTGTATTGTTATCAGAAGTAAAATTTCCTTACCACAACTTTTCTCCTTACAATTCATTAATTTTTTTTGTGGAATTAAGTTTTGTTAGATACCTATCTGATGGCAAATTGTTATCACGCGCATTCGTCGAAGCATCTTCAATAGCTTCCGGAATAATTTCAATACCTATCAAATACTTGCGAGTTGGGGCTTTCGCCAACTTCATCAAACTAATCCCGACCGTTCCAGTACCACAGCAGATATCTAAGATCAGACATACCTCTTGTTGTCCATCAGTGTTATTCTGAAAATAACAGAGTACTTTTCTGCAAAGAAACTATACATTTTTTTGAAAAAGATTGTGCTTTATATATATATCTTGTACTATTATCAATTGTTATATATATATAGGGTATATATGTTATATATAAATATAATATATAACGATTTCAAAATCAGAATAAAAATGGTAGCAAAGGATTGCGTAGCAAAAAGTATTTAGGTTCTTAAAAAAAAGATCCAACCTATATTTTCAAAAATCTATCAACCTCTTCAAATTTTCCCCTCTTAATTTCTGGTTTGCAACTATCTTCACCAACTGATTCGTTGAGATCTTTTTCTGAAACTGCACTGATTATATCACTACCAATCGCTGTTTGTGAAACTGAAGTGTCTGATTTACAGAGGCCACACTTTTCGGCAATCGTTTTGTAAAGTATTGCGGCACCAGCACTGTTTGTTTGAAAAAACGATGAGGGTGAAACTCGGAATCGGACATCCAAGATTGTCTCATAGATATAAGGAGCACCTGTTAAAAATTAAGATGTTTGCCCTACATTAAAAAACTCCAGGTAAAAAGTACCTGCATGTTATAACCTATAATTTCGAAATTTCTAAAACTTTATTTAAAATTAAATGAAAGTGAGAACATTTTTTTACACTGAATAACAAAAAGCTACAATTATCATGAAACTTTCAGTGGTCCTGGATTAAACAACTAAGTCTGCTAAAAACTTATACATAATTCAAATAAAAAATATACCTGCAATGTGTTCGTAAATAACGGGATCGCTAGCATTTGCTAACCGCTGCCAATAAAGCGAAGTTATACGGAAACGGCTATTTTCATCCACAAAATTGTTTAACTGAAGGAATCGTTCCTCCACAGATTTTATCAAAGCTTTTTCATGCTCTTTGTCTTCCATTGGAAATATCGTAACAATAATCATAACATCTGAACCAAATTCACGAATGGAAAGCATTTTCCAGACACCTTTCCGCTCAAACTCATTGAATGGCTGCAAAAAACAGAACATGAGGTTAATGGCAAAAATGAACTATTAAATATGCTAATTAAATGCCAACTATTCAGTGCACAGCAATACCTCTTTGTTTTTCGCATTCATTCTTCTTATTTCACAAATAATTTTTGCCCAATAATTTTTGACAAGCAATTCTGAGGAAGATTATGTGATTTAATGCTGGGCTTATACCAAGGGCAATAATTTGAACAACATATTGCTTACGAGACAATTATGATTAAATATCTTCAAACAGTAGCAAAAAAATCAGAACTAGTCTTATATTTTAGATGATCCCAAACATACTGAAAATTTATGAACGTAAAGCTCACTAGTTCGCCACTTTCCACAACCAATTTTTCGAAGGCTCCTACAATTCGCTTCATATGAGCTGATATGTTATCGCACGTGTCCACCGGTACTACAAAATGTTGATTAGCTGCAAATCGACCACCAACAAAACCAACACAAATGTCATCGTGCACATTACGACCAATTGTAAATTCACATTTATTTCGATATTCTGTGATACGAGGTGAAGGACGGATCTAAAGACATTAATATTATCCGAGCAGTTACCAAATATTTCAAATATATTAACTATAAAAATTTAAGTCATTTTGAGCAGAAATTTTAAAGCAAACTTGTCGTTTTATTGCCGCACAAACAGCAGAAACATTAAATATTTGTGAGAGCTATTGGGATGAAACATAAAGAAAACTGTAAGTGAACTTACAGATTCAACCAACGATTCAATATCAATTCTCCTGGCATCATTCACGTGAGCACTAATCATTTCTTTCAGAAATTTCATTGCAATTCGTTTGACATCCTTCATTTTAATTCCGAGTTGCTCATTATATGGTATATCAGCCAGTGGCGTTACACGTTCACGTGCTGTACGCTTTATTTGATCATTGTTTACTGGTTTCTGCAAATTCAAAAGTTATGAACACTCTGCTGTAGCTACCATTACACAAATAAGTTTACAAATAAATTTAAGAGAACATTCCTCTTTGCTGCCCACATTTTATCATATTAGCATGTACGTTCACTTACTTTCAATCGTTCTGGCTGTGCTATTTTCGCTTGTAAAACTCGACCTTTTATTTTGAAACCATCAAAAATCCGCACTGCAGCAGCAGCTTCTTCAGCGGTTGGTAATGAAAAGAATACTGTTAAGCCCGTATGTCGAATGTTTTTCACAACAAACTTGCTCAATTGTCTGAAAAAGTAAGAAGCCAAAATGCAACATGAATTTTCCGAAAGATTCGTAGAAAAATTTAAGAGAGAGATGTACAAAATTTTATGTTAAGTTGGAGTTGTTGAAAAAGGCAACAAACAAAATTTCACACATACTTTGAAAGAAGTTCCTTGACTTGTTTATATTTCAGAAAAGGTGGAATATTTCGTATTTGCACTCGTAAATTTGATACTTTATTAGCGTCAACGCATCCTCCAAGAATTAATTCGTCGTCTGTTTCCCGACATATATTACCAAGTGCACTATCTGTTGTACATGTTGACTCGACAGGGTTGATAAGTTTGCTTGATGAAAAAGTTGACTCTTCAATATGCATTAATTCCTCATTCTTTGAAATAGAATGTTCTTTATGGCCATATTCAACTAACTCATTTATGACAACCTCACCGGTAGCTAATTCCGTATCCAATACAACAGATTCAACATTATTGCTTTCCAACGCTCCGCTCATCATCACAAATCTGAAATTAGATAATGAAACCATCACAGTAATTACAATTTCTTCCTCATTTATATTAATCAAAAGACGATAATCCTTCCAGCTTCCGAACGAACTGAACCATTCAGTTTCTGGAAGAACTAAACTCTTCCCGGAAAACCAGTCTTTGCTGGAACCTATGAACAAAAAGCAATGGTTAAAAAAAAGATTAAGAGATCTAAAGACAGGATTGGAAGCAACTATACTACCGGAAAAACTACCGGAAATCAACTTGACTGATTCAGGAAAAAAATGTGAACTACTGGGTAGACAGACTCTCATGGTTGCGAAAGCAAAAAAAATCATCAAACCGACGAATGAGAAAATGAAAAAGAGTGTGGTTATTGTGAGAGCAGATAAATGCAGAATGTTTGGCGGTGAAGAGAGTATTGCATGAGACATAAAATGTAAAGAGCGCGGTAACGTGAAGAAATTAGAGCGAAAAAAATTTTTAAAAAAGACGGACGTAAAGATGTGCAATGTGTTAGGTGACGTGTAACATGTGAAACATAGAAAAGTATCATATTCTGTTCACGTTTTTGAAGTGTAAATAGCAAATGTGGCATAATGAAGGAAGGAAGGTTAAAAGAGTGGAAAGATTTGAAAAACATACTGGGAATTTATTAAAACCAAAAATGGAAAGAAAAATAAAAGGTAAGCAACTCAAAAATGGAGAATTCAAAAGTGTAACTTATGGTTGCAAAAAAAAAAAAGTTTGTATCATATGAAAAACACGTAATTTAGGTAAACAGGTAACGCTGATGACGGATGTAAGGAAAGCTAGCGTTATCAAACTATTCGCAAAATTTCATGTAACATTAAAAGAAGCCTGGTTGAACGATGTCCTGGGATATCTACAAAAGGAAAAAGCTGATACGGTATGCTATCTTTTACATTTACCAATTCTTTTTGGCTATTAAATTATTTTAAAAACAACCGCGATCTCCGCAATTCTTTTCATTTTGACCTTATCATCATTATAACTTCAATTTCAGAATTGCTGTAATGATTATTTCAGTTCAATTTGCTTTTTCACGACTTTTAATTTTATTTGAAAATAACTTACGATTTCTTAAAAATTCCTTTAGAGTTTTCAATTCACCGGGTTGTTTCAGAGCATCCTTTTCTTTCCAATCATTCGAAATTAATTTTTTTTTTCTCGTGTTTCCAATTGTTCAATTTACGTAATTCATTTGCTGGATATCCCCACACTTCGTCAACTCGTTTACGAGCAATGGTTATTCACGGAATTATCGAATAGTACACGTCCAAAAATACGTTTACCACCGTTCGAGAAGAAAACATTTTTGGATAGTGATGTTGTTGTTCAAGTACAGTTTCAAGTGTTTCAAAATTTTCATTGTCGCAGAAGAAGTTGGACATTTTAGTTATTTAACTTAAAATTTAATTTTCTCTGCTTTTCAATGTTTAATTTTCAAAATTTATATGTGAAAGTGGTAATGAGACTTCATTTTTTCTTTTCTCAATAAAAAGATGAATTGAGGAAAAAGCAATAAATTACGATTGTTATTTCAGTATGCTAAGCGCCTTAATGAGATAATATGTTTCAGATAAACTGGTTGATAGATATAAATAAATCAATGTATTCCAAATTAAACCAATATGTTGGACATAACTTGGATGACTTAGAACCAAATGATGAAGCAGAGGTTATTTGAAGTTCTCTTTTTTTAAAGAAATTTCGAAAGTAATTGTAAACAAATTATTTCTTGAGAAATTTGAATCCAAACTAATCTAGTCTCATAAGATGAAAGTTGACTTCTGTCTTTTTTCTTCTTTACTCTTAATAATTTTCCATTTTTATTCTTCTTTTACGGTTCGAATTTTGCTTCTAATTGGATTATTGAAATCAGGATTTTAATTAAAATTTTCGATTATATTCTGGAAAAGATAGCAATATATCTCTTAACCTAAGTTTTTTTTTAATTTTATATTCAATTAATAGAAAATGTTGTTCTAAATTTTTATCTGATAAAGGTCATTTTAGGTTGTATCTCATTTCTCTTGGCATCAGATATCCCTGATGTATAGATTTCATTTAAAATTTTAAATAAGAAAAAACAAAGACAATGGCTTTTTTTGTATTCTGTTAGTCCTCGTAAAAATAAAATGTTGTGCACGGAATTGTTACTTTGAGTGGAGGTTTGTTATGGACTGCTCAGAAACTTTTTTAGTTGTTTTAGATATGTTTGTTTGTGATTGAAATTTAGCTTCACCATATTTTTATTCTTAATTTAAAGGATTTGAATTCGCCAGATCGAATGTATTTGATGGAAGTAACTGATGGCCAAAGGAAACTGCGAGCCATCGAATACCAAAAAATTGACAAGTTATGCAGGAATTTGTCTCATGGCACAAAGGTTTGATCTGGATTGTCCAAGTTCTTTTAACTAGTTCCCTCAGAAACCTGATAATGTTCATTAATTAGATATTTTTGCGTGAAATCTCATTGCCGTAATATACAGCACTTTCTGATTATTGTTTGTTCACGTTTCTCACAACTTTTCAACTGCATTTACCCATCGTTGTTCGTCTAATCTCGAAAGTGCCTGATAATCTTTTATGTTTTCAAGCTTCTTATCTATGCCGGTACAATTTGTCGACGCAATGTTCTATTGCTATCATCAAAGAACGTGATGATTTTGGGTGGTGAGAATGAACCATGTCAGCAGAATGCCACACCTCTTATTATTGCCCGACGTTTAGGGTTTGATGAAAAGAAACTGACTTTGATGCTACGGTAATGTAATTTTGAATCCGGAAGTAGCAAAAAATAGACGAAACATAAATGTTGTAACAAAATTCTGGGAATATACATTTGAAAAATTAAATCAAATATCAATGTCCTTCTCTTAATTATTTGTGATAGCGGTAGCGCTTCTTCTCATCATCCAAGATAATTATTTAAAAAAAAAGAAATATTTGTGAAGGTATTCTTCAATTGGAGAATTGTATGATTCATCTTCGTTACATTATCACTCGCACTTAAACTTTGCGGATAAAAGCTTAGGTATATAGAATCTAAAAACTCAGAGGAAAGAATCGGAATGACGAGAGCACATATATTTGATATTTAACATAATTAAGTCATATATTTGATATATTAGATAAAGCTAGTTAAATATCAAATGTAAATTTTGTGATTAAATGGTACAGTTAAAAATATTTGGTTAAGAAATCTTTTTAGTGTGGGAAACGAAGAATCTAAAAACTCAATAAAGACTGTGGAAAGAATAGAAATGACGAGCGCACAAAAGGTGAACTGGAATAAATTAAGTCATATATTTGATACTTTATTTCCTGTAAATTTATCATAATTTTTCTAGACTGAGACCATGATGCTATCAGTTTCGATGAGGAAGAATGCTGCAATTCATTCAGGTGATCAGCAGGATCCAAACACGCGTATTAGCAAAATGGGAGAGAATGCTAGAGAAAAAAAACAGTACATTTTCACGTTGAATTTATTTCAAAGTTTCTGAAAATTAGAACTTAAATCCAAAGTTTTAAATTTTAAACTTTTTAGGAAGAGACTTGTTTTTTCACGCAAGATAACGTCCTATTTTTACCCCCAACACAAGAATGCCGCTTCTGAAGTTTGTTGGAAAGTCTCAACTAACAAATCTCAGAAACCATCGGTTGATCGAGATGTCAAGGAAGAAATTGAACCGCAACATTTACCACAGGACTCGCTTCTGAAACAACAAGAAAAGTTGGAGTCTCCACCAACAGAAATTGAATCGGAACAGTTACCACTTCAAAAACAACAAGGAAAGGTGGAGTCCCCACTAAAAGAAATTGAATCGGAACAGTTATCACTTCAAAAACAACGAGAGGAGCTGATCTCCCCACCAGTTTTACCTTCTACTGTTGATTTGAAGCAACAATCGCGGCATCCTATTGTCACTTTGCCACAAAAATCGAATAAACCACTAGCAGAACAGTCAAATTCATCTACAGCTGTACCACGGGTACATTGTGAACCGAGAATGCCGAAAGAATCAGGAATGCAATCTGAATTACAGGAAGTGGCAGAGAAATCGAAAACCAAAATTCAGGATCATTCTCAGATTGTTGAAAACTTTCATATCACTTCACAATTCGGAATGCGACCGGAAATGATGTCACTTTCAGCAAGATTGTGGGCAAGAAATCTTGGAGCAAGCGGATCATTAAAGGTTGAAAATAATTGTCCTACTTTTTCTGGCCAAAAAATAACTGTCATCCAAGATGCTTCTGAAGTTAGTAGTCAGATAGAACAAAAAAATGCAGTGGCAAAATCATTGATTCGTGTTTGGCGTGCGGAATCGCAGCGAAATTCCAAAGACAAAATTCGGCACGATACTACTATTATTTCTTCACCAACCATTCAAGAAAGAACAATTTGGACTGCTAACAAATGGTATTTATTTGTTCTTTACTTGAAATAGCGCAAATTTCTTAATCCGTACTGGAAGAGATGTTCGACCTTTTTCTTTGGTGAACATTTAGCCTTCAAATTATGAAATAAGGAAATGCTCTTTAGTATTTGTCGCTTCCATTTTTTAGCACACTCTTCAGTTTATTTCCCAAATTCATATGAGAAATGAACTGAATCATTTAGAAAGAAATGCCCTATATTAATAAAATTTGTAATGAAATATTTGTTTACAGGCAACATACAAACAACGAAAATGATAAGCAGTTTTTGGCAAACGAGATTCTTGTACCTGCAACAAAAGTAATTTTATTTTTTAGATAGATAAAATGTTTAATGTTAGTGAGAGATAGAGAAAAATGAACGGAAATATTTGGCATACTAAGAGCCAGAAAGTGTTATTAAGAAATCTAATTATTCTCATTTAAATGTGGAAACGAATTGTTTTGCACAATGTCTACACGAAAAATTAAACCAAACCAAGAAGGTGAAAAAAACAAAGTGAGCAAGTTGGTTGTGGTAATGTTGTATCCTGAAGGTACATATGCAGACAGCGAATGATGACAATGCTCAATCATCAATTAACAATACAACAGATCAGCTACATAATTCTACTATCAATTTTCAAAAACAGAACATTCAAGGTGAACTATTTGTATTGAACCGGGACTCCGTGGCGCAACGGTAGCGCGTCTGACTCCAGATCAGAAGGTTGCGTGTTCAAATCACGTCGGGGTCATTCGGTTCTTTTCAAAAATTTACATCATGTGAAGTTATACTTCGAATAACCGTATTTTACATACTATTGTACTTTTATGTATGATGGATAAATACTGATAAGTTTTTAATACATGGAATTATTTTGTTTCTTCAAGTGTTGAATATTTCTTAAAATAATATTCAAGGCTTAATTCCTTTTCTGTTCATTTATTTAATCTATATTTAAAATGATTAATTCTATATTAACCTTCTACAGTATGAGTAGCACTACGTAGTCCATTATCTGGAAAAAAAATTGTGAAACATTTACCTAGAAAAATTAGTAGTCTAAGTAAAAGTTATCAACGGCTCCGTGGCGCAACATAGCGTGTCTGCCTCCAAATCAGATGATTGCTTGTCCAAATCACGTCGGGGTCATGTAAATTTATAAAGTAATCGAACACATTGGGCTCCTCTTTTTTCTTCTCAGTCCATTGTTTTGTTGAAAACTGAAACAAAATTTCAGTTCGAGAAATGAGCAAGGTTATTAACTTTTGAGCTTTTAAATGAAAGGAAGAAATTGTCTTTAGAATATTTGCTTTTGTGATTATAGTTCACTATTTCAGTTTAAAATGTTAATTTTGAAACTGGAATTGTCAAACAAGTTTATCTTTATAGCTTTGCTTAACTTGAATAATTGCGATTTTTGCTGATTGTATTAGTGAAGAAACCAGAATGTATTTTTAAACTTTTACTTTACTATATATTCTAAGGTATTCTCTTCTTCATTGTTTTCGTCTCATTTATCTCTTTTATTTTATTTCAGCTTCAAATCTTGCTTTTCAACCACTTATGCCACAGTGTCGTTCAGGTGCACTAGTACTTTCTACGTCACTACAAAATCGTCTCCCAATTGCTGGTGCCCAACAGAATCTTGTAGCATATTAATTATTAATTTTACAATTACTAGAAAAAAGTTTTGCATATTTTTTTAATTTTGAGGACCTCAAATGAGGCAATTAGAAAATTGAACATGAATCAAACTTTTCATTTTTGTAATTTAGAGAGAAAAATTTTTGATCTCACAGGTAATAGATGCGATCTTTGACTAATGAATTATCTACCATAAGAAATTTTTATTTTATAGTCCTACTTTAATCTATTAATAAATGACTGTAGCAGGTTATATGCGTGATTTTTGACTAATGATATATCTGCCATTAGACAGAGAAAAAAAAACAAAAATGAAATTTCTTTTTTTATATTGCCATTTTGACTTATCCAGAGCTCTAACATTTAGTCTGATTGATCTTTCCAGGTTCCACATCATACTTCTCAAAATTCGTTCAGGAATTCAGAAGCCCAGCAAATTAAAGGACAGGCCATGTATTTTCGTTCAAGTACAGAACTTCCCATTTCAGTACAAAATCAAAATCGACTGCCAATTACTGGTGCCCGGCAGAATCCCGTAACATATTCATTTTTATTACTTGTTTGTTATTAGTAAAAAGTTTTTAGATATTTTTTTATCCTCAAAATTCCGAATGTGGCAAATAGGAAATTGATCATGAATCAAATTCCTTGTTTTTGCAATTTAGTGAAAAAATTTGTTAATACGTGACATGTAGATTTGATCTCTAACTAATGATATACTTGCCATCAGATAGAAAAATAAATAAGGAAATTTCCATTTTTATATTGCTACTTTGACTTATCCAGAACTTTACTGTTTAGTCTAATTTGTCAGTATTTCCAGGTCCCACATCATATTTCTCAAAATTTGTTCACGAATTCAGAAGCCCAGCAAGTTGAAGGACAGTTTGTGTATTCCGATACTTATAAAAATCGTCCATCGACAATAGTTTTACCCGATACAACACTTCACATCTTACCCCATACAAATGTCGTACAACGCTATCGTGCATTGAATATTGTATCGATAAGAGAAGCTTATCATCAACGGAGATACTGTCTGGTCGCACATCGTAAACGAGTGCAGGTATTTTGCCTTTACTTGTCGCTAGAATTCCGTAAAATAAGCAAAATTTTCGTTTAATATCAAACCAAATTTATTTAGTTTTGTATCAAATAAAAGAATTTTTTCGTTTCTGATCAGAGAAATTTGTCATCTCAAAATTTTTAAGCGATAAGCTTAATTGGTCTCAAAACTTTGCTTTTCGCTAGAATTTAGTTTCACAATAAGCAAATTTTTAATCCACTTCAAAATATCCCATTCTTAGCCTATTTTTTGCAAATTGCTTGCTGGTTTGCAATTTGTTGGACAAAACTGGACAGCAGCACTACGTATCGCTGATGAAACATGCGATGCACTCGATTGCCTAGTGCATAACGATGCAATCAGTAATTTGATCGGTTTCACACCCGCGAAAGCACAGGCTTGTCTTTAAAATTGGAAATTTAAATTCCTCTGAAAGGCGAAAAGATAAAAAGAGCCTGGTGTGAATCTGAAAGTGACCAAAAACTTTTAATGCCACACTATTTTGTAAAGATTACAGAAATCCTTAGCTTATAAAAATTTAACTTTGTTAGCACAGATCTAATTTTTTGATGTGGAAGATGAGGAATGGTCTTTAACTAATTATCGATCAAGTCTCACATCATCTATTTTTATAAGACAATTTACGAAGCAACATTCTACTTTTATCTCATGTGTTTTACTTTGGGAATATCTTTGTTTTCGTTTCCAAATTCCCACTAAATTTAACGGCTGAATTACTGAAGTGGTGGAAACGTTGCATAAAAATTTCACCTAGTCTTGCACTAGATTGTCTTAATTAAAATTCACAGTAAATAATAATCATTTCCGATCTCATAATATGGAAAAATATTTGAAGAACAAACGACTTTTCCAACTAAATTCTTCAAAAACATAGATTCCAGAAATGACATTTAGTAAATTTAAATAAACAAAGGCGAAGAGATTCTCGTAAATTCTGACTACCAATATAATTGAGCACAGATAGTGAAGCCGAAATTTATGGCAAAAATTAACATTGTCAGAGAAATTTCGATTTTCAATACTATTTAGCTTATAATCTGATTATAAGTTCATATCATTTCTACACAATGCCCATCACCGTTCAACCTCTCTTTGATATATACTTTAAGGTTTGTTTGTAAGCATGCAATAATTAAATAGTTAAAGTGCTTGCGAGTTAGCACTGACAATTTTTGAAAAAATTTTTAGTTCCTTTAATGTACTAAAAAATTTTATTCAATTTTTAGCAAGCAGCAGCGACCAATGATCGCATCCGCACATCATACTACAAAGGTCGTGCGCAAGCAATGGTTGAAATATTTAAACGATTAGATTTGGTGCTAACAGTTGAATTCTCATCATCGTCAGATGTTCTACCACTCATTGTTGATATTACCAATCTCTCAACAGCGCTTGGTTTATGTTAATTTATCGGTTGATTTCTTCAATTCTTTGGTTTTATGAAAGATTCTTTGTTGCTAACTTGTTGAAATTGATAAGATATCATCATCTATTTCTTTTTTGATAATTTAAATGTCTGTTCATTTTTTCTTGTGTTTCTTGTTATTTGTTAAAAAATTATTGGGTTCTGGAGAAATTCCTTGAATTTTTTTGGGAAATTCTTTGAATTTCTTCTTCTTTGCTTGTATTTATGAAAATCTGAATTTTGGTTCGTCGATACTTCTCGTGTTTTATTTCATTCCAATAAAAAAAGTTTGATTTTTAAACCGTATTAATTGCTGGAGACTTAATTGATCAGTTGGAATTTGAAGTATGGAGAACACACAATTTCCGGTTCTAACTTATAGATTTCAAACCTGAACTTTATTACAATTTCAGAGATTTCAGTACTTATGATAATTTATATATGCTTAAAATATATTAAATAAGCTATGATACTTTATTTATGCTTAAAAATTTGTCTCGATCGTAAGCGGTCGGTTTACTGACGACAGACCTTTGCGACGGGTCGGTCGGGAAAATATAGTCGCAGTCGCATGAATGCTAGGGTGTTCTCCATAGATGACACGCATGGACAAGACCTGGTATATGCGAATCATGAGCAACGGTTTCTAACTGATGGGCGACGCACAGAACCGTAACGTAGAGACGAGCCTAGTTACGGACCCTACAACAACGTGGGACAAACGCTAAGAAGATTTTATTTATGCTTATGATGCTTAATTTATTCTGATTAGGAACTGTTTAATACATTTGAAGCTTCATCGTTGTGATTTACTTCTTTGTTAAAAAAAAGATTTGGACAAATTAGTTTTCGTAACAAAGGAAGCATAATGACTGATTGGTTACAAGACTGTCGAGAACAGGAATCATCACTTACGTAATATATCTTAAAGATTACCGAACAAATAGAAGTGGTGAACCATGGGTGAAAAGGATATATCGCTTGTGAAGGAATCTATCTAATCGGCCTGATAATTTCAGTAGAGTTACTTTAACAGTGCAGGGATTCACCTCAAGGCTTTGTGTGACTTTAGTGAACTTCGCTTGAATGGATGGATGGCATTAAAAAACTAAACGGGCTCCATCAGTCTGGATGGTTACTCAATGAGCTGCGAATACATCCTCCCTACGGAAATACACTTCTCTGACCATAGGCTAGACCTGTCCTGGTAAAGGAGATCCAGCTGAAAGCATGTGCTATTGTCAGCATAGCTTACAAACCAAATTCGCGCCAAAAAATATTGCGCGGGAAATGTGGGAGCTGATTGCTTACTACCCATCAGATATATGCAGAAAGCTGAATCGGATATATATACATGACAGGTATTGATTGATTAGTAGACATGACACAAAAGTGTCCTAAGCAATTAACAACACAAATTAGTTGGCCGTATGACTCATCACATCCTATTACTATCTTAACGAGCGAGACAAGCATCGTACTTATTGTTTTAAAATACTATTAAATTGTTACCGTATTACTACAATCACACAACAAATTTGTCGTGATATATTAGTTTAATATATTGAAAAGTTTTTTTTTTTGTTTATGAAAAAGTGCACTTTGTTTTTTTCTTTTTTAAATGAAATATAATTTATGAAGGATTAGTGAAATTTACAATGAATGAATGGGAGAAAGGAAGAAATTAATGCCATGAACCGTTTGGTAATCCAATTTTTTTTCTTCCGTAGTAATGAAGGGATAGAAAATATTGGTTTAAAAATTGAAAGAGATTTCTTGTTCCTTGTTCGGTCGATTTCTCAACGAGTTTTCGTGTCGATCCTTTTTCACAACTTTTCTCCACTTTGCTCGGTTTCGAGCAATCTGTTTCCAGGTTCTCCCGCACATTTCTTTAATTTGGTCGGCCCACCTTTTTGCATGTCTCTCGTGAGGTCTTTTAACCCCTCTCGGATACCAATCGAGGACTTTGATCCTGCATGCAGCATACGTGTCCAACCCATTTCAATCTGCTCGTTCTGATTTCCTGTGCGATTTGGATACTTTCTTCGCTTGGAACGTGATCTCGTAACGAAATTATGACCATCCTTTGTTCCATGGCTCGTACGGTCACCTCGAACGCACACACTTGGATAAACTTCAGTGTTCTCTTTTTTTGGGGTTCAATGAAAAGGATTCCGACCTTTGTTGATTTCAGATGGCATGAAATATTGTTATGGGATAGATTCGGGCTAACAATAAAGCCGACTCCGCCCACGTTCTGTTGTCCTGAAATCAACAAAGGTCGGAATCCGAGAAATATTTGTGTCCGGTCGTTCCAAGTTGCATGGATCTTCTTGTCGTTTTATTTCACAGATTCCGAGAATGTCGCACATGATTTTTGTTTTTCCTCCATCAAAACGAGCAGTTGATCATCTCTCGATACCCCGCCGGCGTTGTACGTGCATATCGAGAGTTCCGTTTTTCGATTAACGCCGGCTGTAGCACCTGAGATTCTTAGCAACTTCTCGTCATTCTGCTTCCTTCCAGCCAGCGCAGTAGGAAGGGCTTCCTGACGTGCTGGTAACTGAGACCCTTTGTTGCTGTGATTGTTAACCTTACATTTAACTCGTTTTGTCTCTCCACTTTCACCTTGTCCAAGAGATCCTGTGAAGAGCACTTTGGTGAATATTGGTCCTCATGTGACATCCTCAACGTGAGATGGGCAGCTTCGTTTAGTCACACCACTCAAACCTATCCGCCATTATAAGGCTCTCACCATGGAAAGATGAAATAGATTACTGGACTTTTATAAATTTCGAAATTTTCATTTTAAAATTAATGAAATATTTCACGATATTGGCAAATTTAAAGTAAATATTTGGTAATTTTTTGATAATTAATAATTTTTTCGAAGTATTTTTTACAATGAAATTTGAAATTTTTATTTTTTAAATTGAATGAAACATTTTATTATAAATAAAACATTTAGTAATTTTTGGAAATTAAAAAAAAAAAAAACTGTTTTATAATGTTGAAATTTTACTCCTGGAATGAGTGAAATAATTTGTTATATTCAAAAGCTTTAAATAAATTTTTTTTTTAACCACTGAAAAATTAACTAATTTAAGAAGTGTCAAATTAAAAATTAAAAATTTTTAAACTATATTTGAAATTTGATAGTATTTTGTAATTTTTAATCAATCGTTATCCTTTATCTTCAAAATAAAACCACAATTATGCTTATTGGAAAAAATTGCAATATTTTTCGAGAAATCTCAAATTTTATAATTAAAATTTAAAAAAAAATGAATCGTATCAGTTTATTGTACTGAAATTGCTTTTTAATTAATTCAATAAATATTGCAATTTTGAATAAGAAAAATATTATAACTTTTTGAGTGATAAATATTTTATTTAGCTGAATAATTTTTTTTAATTTAAATTTTAAAAATTATTTGAAAAAGTATTCCATTCTTTTTTCTCGTGCAATGTTTGCCATGTACTTTAACGATTTGTTATCTTTTTCAGGTAAAGAAGAAGGAAATGAAGGACAGACAACAAATTGTATTCCGACGTATTCCTCTTTATCATTGCTCGTAAAATTTAATTCCCTTATCGCTTCCGATAATATCATAACTGTAACTAACTGCAATCAAGAATTCCTCCCTGAATTTTTTATTTTCGAAATTATTCAAACTTTTTGTAAAACCTTTGGGTTTTCCTTTTGATCTTTGATTCGAAGAGTACGATTTAGGCCGGAAATCTTAGCTGTTGTTAAGGTTAACTTCCAACATGGTAGAGAAAGAAATGATCATGATATTATTAGTCCTTTTTTTGACATTTTTATACAAAATTTAGCAGTTATAAATTTATTATAATCATTTTGAAATACTTTCCTTATTTACAAATTTGAAATAAAATGAAAAAATTTTTAAATTTCAAAATTTAAAAAAAATACATTTTATTTCAGTGTTTTTCTTTCATACAGATTAACGTGGCATTTTCTTTTTTAAATTTCTTTTATACAGATTAAAATGTTTTTTTTTCAATTCAAATTTTTTTTTAAATATTTTAAATTTACATTCCTCGTTATTTTCTTCCTTGTGCATTTATCCACTTGAAATTTTTCTGGAAAAAGTAGTTACAATAAGTTAATCGTATTTAAGTAATATTCTGATTAAATTCTTATCATTTCTGTTAAAAAAAAAGGGATCTGCTAGTATCGTAAAACAATTCATTATTGTGAGACAATTTATTCAGAATGACCTTGAAGAATCAAAAAAAGGCAGAATCAGTGGTGTTAGAAAAATTAAGTCGGGAGTAGACGCGTAATAATGGTTATGGAGTAAACGTGTAATATTAAATAGGGAATAGACGAAGTCATGTTATGGTCGGATTTGATACGGCCGATTACAGAATGAAAAGCTCCAGGGGACGATTGCTTGGTTTACGCACAAGGCGCTTGCAATTACTTACACAAAAAAGATTTCTTCTTCTTAGCATTTTTCCCACGTGGTTGTGGGGTCCGCTAATGTAGAGCGTCATCTCCACGTCACAGTCCTGTGCTTCGTCCATAAGCCAGAAATCCTTGCTCATGATTCGCAAATACAAAGTCTTGCCCATGCGCGTCATCGTTGGAGTACGCTCTAGCATTCATGCGACTGCGACTAGATTTACCCGACCGACCCGTCGTTAAGGTCTGTCGTCGTGAACCAACCGCTTACGATCGATACAAATATCAAGTACAAACAAAGATTTGAAATTTGTAATTAACAAAGATTTACATTAACATTTACAAACAAAGGCTTTGTTGTGGATGTAAAATTTTCGGTTGAGAAAGGATTTGGAAATTGGATAACTGATTCATAGCATAGCGATTTTTACAACAGCTAGCATCACGAATTGTTCGAATCCGTTGTTAGCATCAGGAATTATGAGCATCTGAGAGAAACACCACGATTATTAGAATTTGTCTAGCAACATCAGGAACTGTCAGAATCTGTTAGAAACATTGTGAAATGTTAGAATCTGTCATCACAAATTAATTCCCGGAACTCATTTTAGCAAGCAACGTTTGAGTAACAAAGAAGATAAATGTCATTCACATGGGTCGATTTCGTTTTTGAATTGAATAATGAAAAGATGGATCATGGGAAAATTGCTGAAGTAGGAGTGGTCAATTTAGTTGCTATTGAAAAATAATCTGACAATATCAATGGTCATTTGTGCAATTTTCCTCAAAAAACAAAACCGTTACAGCAATTTTTATGAAGAAATGATACGGATCGCTTGTGGCACTTTCTACTGCATACTTCTATGCTACTTTATGTCAGGTGAGTAATTTGAAGAACTCAATTGTTTTTCATAAAAAATTTCATTTAAATCTTTGAAGGTTTTGAAAATTGAGAAAAATATTCATTAAGGCGATAACTTGTTAATATTACTTTGTAATAGTAGTACTAATCGTGAATCCGTATTAAAATATTTCTGTTGTTACCTTACCACTTTGGTTTATCTACCATTTCATTTCTTTGGTGCCTTACTACTTTGGTTTATTGCATTTGTTTGGTACCGTACCACTTCGGTTTATCTACCATTACATTTCTTTGGTACCGTACTACCTCGGTTTATTGCATTTCCTTGGTAACGTACCACTTCCTTTCGCATCCAGCATAGCGTTAAAATATATGAATTATTAGATATGCCTTTAATCACATATGTGTTGTCTCGCTCTCTCTCTAATATGCATTGTCACTCTCTCTCTCCCTCTCTCATTGCGTGTGTTTAAAGGATGAAAAAAAAATTCGTAACATTTATCAAGTTTATTTCAAGGAAAGGTCAAAGTGATCGTCATAGTAGTAATGTGTAATTTTGAAAGCTCAATACAAAATTCATTCTAGGAATTAAAAAAAATTTTTTTAAAACAAATTTACAAAATCATAAAATTCACAAAATTTTAAAGTATTCAATCATTTCCAGCAGCAGTTTTTCCAATTTAATTCACATTTCCTTTCCTTCAACATTGTCCAGTTTTTCTACATACTGTATGTAAAAATAATAATAATTTATAGTTTGGAGTGCGGTAAAATTTCAACGAAGGGTAAAATCGGCTGGTGTAATTTTTGGAAAGGTTAGTGCAAATCTTTTTTCCTCCTAAAATTTCAACTGTTATTTAATGGATTTATAATTTTTGCAATTCATTTTCTTAATATAAATTAGATTTTGATGAACAATTGTTTTGCAACTGCACCGTGATCTTCGAAAATTTTGAGTTATTGCAAAAAAAAAAAGTATGCTAAGCGTTTTTTTTTTCGGTTGTACTACCACAATTGAATGAAATAACTTCATCAAATTATTTAAGAGCAGTCAATCATTTATGATTTGCTGTACTTTTGAATATATTTAGTAATAAATTTTTTTTAAATTAAATTTTAAAATTGTTACAGCAATTGTCATTATTCCGTAATTTAAAGAAACAACAGGATAATTCAACATTCAGTTATCAGATTGATATTTTAATGACGGCTGATTACTCCATGTACAATAATTTTCTACACATTGCACGGGGTGATGAATATTCGGCATTTTCTATAACCACTGATTACCTGTTTGCTATTTTTGAACAGGTAAAACATGTTTGGGGAAAAAGCAATTCGAGAATTTAAACGTTATAAGTGATAATTTTAAATTTTACAACTGTTAATTTGAATCTTATAAATGATGATCAAAATTTTATCGTTGATAATTTACTAATGATAATTTAAGATACCGTAAATAATTGTTTAAATATTATAAATGATAGTTGAAATATTATCAATAATAATTCAGATATAACTGATAAATTGAACAATAATATTATAAATGACAACTTGTAGCAGTGAAGATATTACAAGTTATTGATTCATTATCGGCCATTAGTTCTATTACGAACTTTAGCGATTTGATGAATGAAGGATCTGTATGAGGCGCGCTACTGAGCGATTCGTTTTATTTCAGCAGCTCTTAAGAAGCTCCATAGAGAAGCGCAGAATTATAAACTTATTTTTTGGAAGCAAAATAGGT
>JABVXS010000131.1:0-50989 GCA_013365335.1 Madathamugadia hiepei
GAAATTGAAAAAGTGGACTCGTCGTTCCTCAGTGAGGATCACTATTTTCATGAGACGGTCATTGTATCGATGTACCTCAGTGACGACGTCGCGTATGCTATGGCTACGCCATATTTTGTTTTGAGACTCCCATTGTAGAAAATTTTGTGTCCAGTAAAGTATTAAAAAACTATGGTTGCTAATACTGCTAGCCTACACCTATGGACGACTTTTCCACCCCTGCCAATTAATTTTTTTGGTTCTAACCCTAAAACAAAAACTTGAGAGTTACTACAGCAATTGTTTTCGTCAGTTCTTGGTTTTTGTTCTGCGCAATTCAGTACTTCGTACCTTTTTTATCATCCCTTCTTTAGCAAGACGATAAAAAATTTCATTTCCGTCCCTTAATCCACATTCCGCAATATTTCAGACTCTTTTGCGCTGCAAGTCTTCTGAAATTATATATTTAAGTGAGGGTCGAAGCAATCTATCCCACTGCTATTGTACCAGTACTTCTTAGCTGATTAACCAGTAAAGATTTCTTTTCCAACCTTTTGCTAAACATTTTGGTGCTGCTATTGTCTGAGCTGGAGTAGATAATTACTGTTATTTGAATTCGCTGTCTATTTTTTTTATCCTTATCAGGAACAGCCTTCAAGAAGGATAAAGTTCGGTGTGACCGAAGTGAGATTTAAAAATTTCCCCGTCTCCCTAATTTTTTGCTTATGCATGGTTTTAACCAAACGGATGCTGTTTAACACATCTGGGTACGCTCAAGTTTCTTATGTGAATTGTTTATAAAATAATTATCATTTATTTGAGGACACCATTGTGGAAGCAGGATTTAATATCAAAGCATTTTGTTCTCCAATTTGTTTCTGTATCACCGCTCTTTTATAATGCTTCCGCATTATAACGTAACTGGTTTGCTAGGGTCGAGGACTGCTCAACATATCAGGCAAATATTTCTCATCCTGATTCCGTCTTCCGCAAAAGAATTTCTTTTCATGTTAAATTGTTCAATTTCGTCGCTTACCGATAAGATGCTTTGTTTTAATGGCGAACTTCACCTCAATAATCAGGCCATAATTATAATTAATTTAACCTCATCTGATCAGGAGATATAAAATCGCGAGGAAGGACAATGAGAGTACGTGGCAATGACACCGAGAGAAAGGAATTAAAATTTGGACCGTCAGCTCTGTCCAAACTAAAATAACTTAAGCAGTTCTTCTTACCAAGTTCATTCTGGAAAGAGCAGGAAATGAGAAAAAAACCGGGAATATTAGCAAACACGTTTATAAGAAATACATTTTTCTGTTTATCCATGCAAAATTTCAAAACATTAATGACTTGAACTGTAAGATATGTTTTACCGAGCAGTTTAAATTTTGATTTACAGTGTATTGGTTCAAGCATAAGAGCTCTGTGAAATAATACACATAACCTTTCTGATCATATTATTTATCATTTCCTTCCGAAGGATTAATTGTGAGCAACAAAATTTCTGAAACGATGTAATTTTAAAGCAATACTTCATTGTTTTATGACTGTTCGGTGCTGGAGGACTATGGTAAAGTGATCCTTCTAACTAATTGCTTTGAGTTTGAAATTAATTAATGTTGTGAGCTAGTTAATAACCTAATTCGAAAATCGTGTTTTGATAAATGAAACAAACACCCATTGAATATGACAAATCAATATAGAATAAATTACTTCGTGTTTTAGTTTCGTACAATTGTCAATTCTCCCTCTCTCTGCAAATTAATTTTTCTCATCCCGATGAATTGTTTGACTTCTACAGTGCAGTGTGGATGATTTGAATGTAATTTCACACTTCAGATAGGAAATCCTTCCGACATACATATCAGCAGTTTGTTGAAGATGGAAAGTCCTCTACCTCTGAGAACAGGTAAGAGTTAATTAGAATTGCAAAAGTAAAAGTTTAAAATTCGATTGTTAAGGTGAATGATTCAGTAGCTTGCCAAATCATTCCAAGTGACATTTAGTTAGTAAAACCTTTGCTGTTTGCTAGCATATTGATATAGTTTCAGATCTGGTCTATCAGCATAAATTACATCTCAGTCAAAATTTTCCATTCATTCATAATCAATATATTGCGCACTGCCACGTATCATGTTCATGTTCCATCGTTGTTTCTTTCCTGAGCCTGTCTTTTTTATTCTCAATAAAGATGGTTGTGACGATGAAGACGTGATGAAATCATTCTTTACTATTTTTAGCTGCACTGCGTTCAACACAGGTTGAAAAACTTTTTTGTTTGGAAATATAGTGTGATTTTAACGATGCTGATACGAGACAGTCTTGAACGACCAAATCGAGCAACCAAGAAATTGCTTACGACATTTAAAAAATGGTTGAGGAGTAACTGCAGGAAATTTTAGGATCTTTCTTCACCTGTAATAATGATCCGACAGATATATGCCCACAATGAACCGGAAGACTTTTGACTTGCCAATATTATTTTCAACTTTCTCAGTGCAACAATTTTCGACTACATTCAATTATTTCATTTGTTTTGGAATCATCTGATTATGACTATCCGTTCGTTTTTTCATCTCAATGTTTCCAACGGTGCTTAAGATTCCTCATCTGCTGAATGAAGTAAAATATTTGCGAACAAATTACTTCTAGGATTCTCATGGAAATCATGAGACCTTATAGTATTGTACTTTTACTAAGATTTATAAGAAAGTAAGGCAGTAGGAACCATCACAGATTTTGAAAAACGGTACAAACAGCTTCGATGATCTGGAATTATTTGTTCTAATTTCAAAAAATTTTATAACAGCAGAAGCTTGAATCGAACATTAATTTCCCAATCTATCGTTGGTGAAAAACTACTCTCTTTTGGCAACATAGTTATTGCAGAAGAAATATTGCTACAGGTGTATGAATTTTTTCTCACATCTAATTATACTTTATTCACGGCCAATTAAACCTGTTAATTCCAAATAAGGAATATATTGAAAGTCAGTATTTCTATGTATTCAATATGAATTCGAAAAGAATTATTGTAATAATACAGATTTAAACATTGTGATCATTTTCTGGAGACACTTGATTTCAGGGATTACTGAAAAGATTGGGTTATGAATCACTGAGAATTGATTTTCACGAATGTCGATAAACAACTAGGCATTAAATATTTTAGATTTTGTGATCCAAAACAATTTTTTTTCGCTTCAGTGTGGCAGCAGAGATTATAAAGAAACCTGCCAACCTGACAACAATTTTAAATTATAACACGATGCCGAAATGTACTGTACCCTGAAGTTCCAAAACCTTCTGTTATTGGTAAATGAAGAAATTCTAATAGATTAGCTATCAATTTTAGCATTTTCTAATCGTTCAAACAATAAGTCACGATTTTCAGCGCGTAAACATACCAAATACAGCAAAGCGGTGAATCTGAAAAGTCCAAGTACCATGTTGGGTTACATTGTTGCCTGCGATACCGTCAATTTCAATATGATCACAGTTCAGATGTATGCTCCACTAAGACTCTGCCATTGCATTATGCGAACCAAGAAAATCGTCGTCATTCGATGAGCACCCCCCTATCCGGTGGTTGCACTGTTCTTATCCATTATATGAAACGTCATCCACGAGCCACTTTCTAGAACTGATGCGAGTCAGATTATGAAATGAAAAATTCATTTATTTACGCTTCTGATGCGGATACCACAGGTTACTGATACCATACCAATTATGTTGGATGTCAGAGGTCATAAAGCATCGAATGTTTTCTTGACATGTATTAGTCCATGCATAAATTATAAAAACTTTCTACTAAGTTCCATTCCGCCATTTTGTTGTTGAAATGACAATTTTTTGGAAAATGAAATTAAGCGGACAGTCAGAACTAAGACTATTAGGCAACACATGCCTGCTGTTTTGAAATGATTAGCATTTAACACAATCAAGAATACTATTTCCCACACTGCGATACAGATCTCGTCAATCATTAAACTGAGAAACTTCCATTGAAATTCATCTTGTTCCGTAATTTGATAAATGGAAATTTCATTGATACTACCAAGCAAAATTTTAAAGTTTCAGGAAAGAAAAATAGTATAGTTGCAAAGCATGAGTTTTCAATGCGTTGATTATTTACTTCTCCTAATGCCACTTTTATTTTGAAAATCATCAACCGAAAAACATTCAAAAAGGGCATCAAAATGCAATAACAATACTTTCATCTGAAAATTGATTCTATTAAATGATTTTTCAATTGTCTTTCTGATGTCACTTTGTTGAAACTAGCAGATGGACAAAATTGCCAGATGTTATCTCGAATGTCGGCTTGGTAAGTAGTTAAATCCACACGCAAGCAGAGACAACAGTATCAGGATAAAGGAATGTATTCACCAGAGTAAAAGGAGTGAAAATTACTGTACAAACAAAAATTTTTTCTGTACGTAAGGAGGTTGTCCGGAGAAGTGAATCGGATTCTTTGTTGAAGTTCATATCCGATAACATTCTTGCCAATGTAAACTAAAAAAGAAACCACTTCAGTCACAACACAATATTTTACCCCATTGTATAAACAGACTAACAACACCACTTCACTACTTACACCTCATCTCATCCATCACCATACTTGAGTCGATGGGTATTACATTTGACACCTGAACTCGAACAAATGGAAGGATGACAGAACAGCACTTTTAGGAATACAACTTCACAATCCAGTGAAAAATGAAAAATTGAAAGAACGAGATGATATTACAAGAACGGCTTCCATTACTGAGTGTGCAATAAAAGAAAAACAAAATTCTTCAGTAGAACATGAAACTCTATGGTAATGATTCGAATGATTCTAAAATTATTCATCCTCCGAAATGTTAAGAACCAGAAGAGAAACAAAATCAATCAAGTCATCGCTTTATGTCATAATAAGTTAAATACCGAGCTTTATGTCAGAAATATAGATCTTTTTCTTGACGAGCAAAATTGTTTTTGCTAGAGTACTCGAAGAGTAAATACGAAGAAGCCAGTGATAACTTACGAGTAGTTGAAACCCAAATTTAAATAGGTAAATAAGCTTATTTCTTTAGAAACTGACAACAAAGGCTCGGCCACGACGACACCCCACCCTAACTACCACCTCCGGCAGACCATCTCCCTTTACGAGGGAACAAGAAAACTGAGAAATGACCAACGCCACCCATCCCAACAATCGTAATGAAAGTGAGGGCGGCGCTGCAATGAGGATCGAGCCGCCCAGTTCTGTTCCTGTCACTGCTGCTGTATTATTTCCTCTATCGCTTTTTCTGCAGATCTGCTTGATGCATATTATTTATGTGCCTGTGTATATCTATGTGCACTAGCCTTAGCACTAAATGAAATTAGTAAAGTCCGGGAGGAGTATGAGAAAGAATAGAAGGGAAATGTTGAAAGTGGGAAGGTTCCATTGCTTCGACTCAGGTTAATAGTCTATTCTTCTACATTTGGGTTTAAAGAGCACGCTGTGATAATTCGTGGAGGGGAACGTATTCGGTTCCTAGCAGGTTCCAGGTTACCTCTCACCTTCCACCGAGTGAAGCATTAATTGTCATTGACTCCTTGAAAACTTCACGTTTTCTTTGTTGCGCAACATATCCTCAGTGCTTCCTATTCCCATTTATTTATGATAAGCGCAGGAACGGTTTTTATTGCGCATAAACATAATATAAGACTAAATAGCAAGCTGCACTTTGTTTTCACCGTGTTGTTTTCATGCTAATTTGTGGTGGAGCTAAAAGTAAGGAACTGACCAGGTGTCCATGGATATTTCCTGTCAAATTAGTTCGTGAAGAGTGCGGAATCGACTTTCCATTTCATCCACGTGAAACAGTCTGAAGCTATAACACACACTCACCAGTCCCTTAGGTCACCAACTCCCGAGGTCTCTTACTAACTCTGTACTCTATTCCCTTTGTGCATCACAGCACGCAATACTTTGGGTGTGGAGTACTTTTTTCGGGTAATAAGAATTACCGATAGTTGTTCTTCCATAGTTTGCGCCATGCCGTTTGATGCTTGCTGCTCATTTGACGCTTAGGTTCGCCATATGACGTGTAAATCATTCTGAAGCAAAGGGACAAAGTTTATCAGGTTATCGTAGCAGATTGCTTCTGTACACATTCCAGTGAGACAAAGTTCTTGATTAAATAAGCAGTGGAGCTGCTGTTTTGTGCGTAGTTTCTAGTTGATGGGCTGTTGTCCGCAATTTAATGCCAGATCTTTCTCGTTTAGTAAATTCAGTAAACAATGACTTATCACTTGAACAGTTACTGCAGGAATACCGTCCAGTGAAGTGAAAGAGACTGCGAAGAAATACGATAGTACGGTCGTATATATGTGATGTGGACAAAACCATCACTTATCATTGCGATCACTCACTTATTAATGATTTCTGGTAATTTGAAGTTTTTAATTGCGCGCCGCTTGCCGAATCTTTACTGGAATTCGTCAAATCCATTGTTAGTTTTCTGTTTCGCTTTGAAACTTGGATTTTGGCTTTATTTAAACAGGAATTTAAATCCTTATGCTTCAGTGATTTTTTTTCCTAACTACACATTCGTTTTTTTCTTCCATGATCTCTCAAATTAAACTTTCTCTAGCCTCAAAACTATTTAATTTTCCTTTCTATTTTCAAGTATCATTCATGTTCGAACCGATATTTTGAAAAAATAAACGAAGCATGTGTCATATCTATCTCACTTCGCAATGCATTTTAAATTTCCGATCAATTTAATCAATGGGCTTTTGGCGTTTGTATAGAATTTCAAGTTATATACGATATTGATTCAAAGCAGGACATATGCGAAAGGCCGAATACTGTGAGTGAAGATCGATAGGTTCCCACAGCTCACAGACTAATACGGAATAAATAAGGACAAATAATACCGTCTTCATATGAAAATTAATTTAAGAAAATTTAATCACAAGGAAGTTTTCCAATAACACTTCTCAAGGAATCATGTTTTCAAGTCACTTACGCAGTGCTATAAACAATTCTTTGGACATTGACCATCGCAAAAGCACCGTGCAAAGTGCTGAGCTCTTTTTTCATTTATCCTCTTATTGAGTTATTTGCAGTGTCATGCATGCGCATTTGTGAGCATCCTTCAATCTGAAAATTTTGATTTCCAGAGAAATTTTGGTATTTTAAAGTTATATCCAAACATTGTATGTTCATCAAACACACAACATGTTGGTTGTGTGTTTAATGAACTTTTTAAAGTTATAAACGATTCAAATATGTATGTATGTACGGGGTTCTTTGGCATTAAATTATGCAAAGTGGAGTGGTAAGCGTTGTGTGTGCACGTGTACGCACTAGTGTGAGTTTGTTTTTGTGTACTTCTTTCCATTGCACCTATGCAGTTGACAAAGCCTCGTTTATTGTGCTGAAAAGCCTGAGAATGTGGCTTTCCTTGCCAAAGAGAGAAAGGATGAAAATGGGAAGAATGGAGTGCATTGTTTAATCTTTTTGAAACAATGTTTCTCAGTCAGATCTTTTTCGTTAAAAGAGGTT
The DNA here is from genome assembly GCA_013365335.1 of Madathamugadia hiepei. Lineage (NCBI taxonomy): Eukaryota > Metazoa > Nematoda > Chromadorea > Rhabditida > Onchocercidae > Madathamugadia > Madathamugadia hiepei. Next base: position 7,526 of record JABVXS010000131.1, read on the forward strand.
GCAGAAGTTGCACTTTTGGGTCTTTTTTCATTTTCATTCAGGTATTTCCATGCCAAAATCTTGGACTGCTCAATAATTATTTCCATTTCTAGGATGTTAGGAAGCATGCATGGAACAGGCTGATCTCAGATGCTTTTTCGTTAAAAGTTGCAGAAGTTGCACAATGCATTTCCATTACAATGGCCATATCTGAAAGACATACAACTTGATCGTAAATTAAAATGGCGAGCAATTAGGGGGATGTTGTTAGTACTCAGTGGTTATAAATAGTTTTTCGTTGTATTAATCCATTTAAAATGTAAATGCAATGTGGATGTACTTTGTTTCGCGACTTTCCAATGAAATTTTTTCCTATTTTGTTGTTCTTCCTTTCCTTTATTAAAAGAAAAAGGCTTTGACAGGAGATTCAGTGTGTATGTAGACTTATATCATTGAAAATGATTGGGAATTTTCTGGTTTCTGTTCAGTGTTGGATTATGCTGAATTAGATTCAGACCTCATTCCAAATACATAATGCTTTTGTTTGTGGTATGAATGGAACTGATGAAATCGGGGTGAATTAAGCAGTCAGGTTATTAGGCAGGACATAAATCTTATCCCGACTGTGTGTCACAAACAGAATCTTATTCCTTGAACTCAACAAATATTTTTGCCAAGGTTGAGATCGGCTTCGTTTGATACAGAATGATAACGTCTAATTTACGCATTCAAGCTCCTCGTGTTGATATCTATTTGACGGGGTTTTCGTTCGCATCTTCACCCACCACTTTTTGCTAAACATATACTGGAAATGGCAGTTTATTATTTATTGATAAGGGATGAATCGAAATTCAACCCAGTTTGTTGGCGCCTTTCAAATTTCGAGGAAAATAAATAATATGCAGTCAGCGCTTTGTTCTTCAAAAAATTTTGAAGAGTGAGTGAGCGGAGTATTCGGAATCTCAAAATTTCATTTTTCCACACTTATTGTACTTTTTTTTTCCATTGTTCGGCCATATCATATTAGGGGAAGATGTTTTTTTTCGTCCGGTCAGGTTTAAAGATAGTAGGATTTCAAGGCAAGTAAAAGCTATAATGAGTTTCGTGGATAGACTTGGATGGTTATCGCTTGTTTCCGTCTCCCTTATTTACTTCTGTCCGTGGCTATCTGGGTCTCAATTGTTAAAAGCACGGCAGTCACCTTTTAACATGCCTGTCTTACTCTTTGTTCTTCGGCTAAGAACGATCCTCAACCAGATATTTCATCTGTTCGCTTGCCCTTCATTGAGGCAACTTCTCCTTTTAATACCTAATAAATGCAGTTTCAACACACATGTTTATATTGATATTTATATTTGCATTTTCATTGTTATTTACATTGATTAGATTGTGAGGATGATAAACAGTAATACTGTAAAAATAAATTTGTGGTTAATTCGAAATTCATGAAAGGAAGGTCGTGGGATATTTAAGGAGAAATTAGATGAGCGTCTTGTAATTGAGAAATTGGTGAGGTCTTTTCCTTTCATCAAGATGTTCATTCTCTGAATTTCTGTCAACTGAAGGAAGGGATAACCGAAAATCATGTATTGTTTGGAAATTAAAACAATTTGATGTCGAATATTAATTACATTGCGCTTTTTTCGTGTATGTGTTACGGTACACACGAGAAACAGAATGAAAAATCCCATTTCTCCTTATTATCGTTGTTACCTATTCTTTGTGTGCCATTAGTTTAGATACTTTGGAGGTTTGATCCTCTACAAATGTTTCTGCAGAAATATATAACTTCTGATTTCGAAATGGTACATTGATCAATAAACTTCTTCGCACTTTGAAGCTTGGTGGAACCTTTTCTAGAATCCCATCAGCTATTTTGTGATCGAACATTTCTACGTTTTTAATTTAGCTGTCAATTTAAATGAAATTCTATGTCAAACAAGAAAAACTTCATTTGGGTATCGCTTAATTTGGCTTTTTTAAAAAAGTTATGTTACGGTGAGGAGGAGGTTTATTCCACAGAGCTTGAGCACTGCAAGTTTTGTTCTGTTGGGGAGGAAGTAGTAAAACCAAGGAGCCATGAAATGCTTAATGTGATTAATTTCTGCCATTATTGGACAGTTCTGAGGCGTATTATTCAATGCTTACTTATTGTTATGTTGTATTCTAAACGCAATATTTGTTCTGCATGAAAGTGCTTACAAAAGGAGTGAAATAAAATTAAACGAGGCGTAACTTTAAGGTGGCAGCGTTCTGTAAACACTCCACGAGGTCACCTGAAACGTTGACCAGGACCAATGGCTTGTCGTTATCTTATAGGCAGAGGGAAGTTTTTCACCGCCTCTTTACTCTTCGCCATCACTGGAAAGTTCACAAACATGATATGACCATCATTTTGTCAAACGAGAACGATCGCCGTAGAAGATGGTTGGCTGAATGAAAAGAATATTGTATAACGCATGCTGGCGTCTCACTTGCTTTACTGGCGGTTATTACTTTATTCACTGAAGGTCATTCGGCCTAATCATCTTCACATCTACCTACTCTTTTCCCCTTGCATGAGCACAGTTCTGTAAACAAGTTATTTCCGCTTTACTAGACCTGATTAGTTTTTTCTTTCATCTGTAATCGTTTGATACTGAACTACATATAACTTTCGGTGATTAAGTGTTATGTTGAATGCTGAATCAATGGCGATGTTGATTTCTGATTCGGTCACTTCTGTGTTTTTTTAATTGTAATTTTACAAGACACACTGAAATTGGGTTATTCCATTGCCCCGCGGTGCGGCCTGCACATTGAAATAGTGCATCTAGTATTAAACAGCCAGAATATCTTCAGTCCGCTTTAATTATAGTCTTTTTCCTTCCATAAATCCCAGATTATTCTGGAAAAGAAGTAATGAGGATTTGAGGGCACCTGGGATATCAATGAAGAGATTAGAATTGGGAGGTTATTTCGAATCAACCTACCCTTTTTGATTACTAGTCTCACCACATATCTTCTGTGATTGTGAGAGAAAAGGTGGACTGCAGAGGGAGGTGTATAAGGATTAAATCGCATGTGGACATTAGACTAAGTGGTTGTTGGTAGCATTAAACAGGTTACAACTAAAAAAAAATTACGCTTCAGAAAAAAAATCTGTGGTTTAGAAGACCTCCATGTGAAATGAAATTAAAATTCAAGTTATGTAAATATTCTGTTTATTTGCAGGATTCATTCCAGATTATTTTGGAAAAAATGGATTATAGTAAATATGTTGACTGATGAAGATTTATCATGTTTTTGATATATATATCAAAAACGTTATTAATTTGATATATTTTTTGACATATATATATTATTTTTTGCTATATTGAAATGTTGCCGAACTGACCGGCGTAAATGATCCAGGCTGACGTAAATTTTTGCTGCGGTTAATAACTGAAGCTCTGTTTCAATCCGAGTCTTTCTTGGGCAAATATGATGAATCATTAGTTTTGAGCAGTGCATGCATGGTATGGGAAGTAAAGTGGGTCATATGGTACTGAATGATATAATCTCTAATTGTTGAAGGACAGACAGAAACTTGGAGGCTCAAAAAGGATAACCGTCTCCGTGAGTTTGCGGTGACCGCTCCACAACTATGCTTGAGCCTTTTTCTCCTCGAAAGTAATTTTGGTTGGGATTACTGAAAAAGAGTTGAAATATTCTCATCTTTGTGCAACGATAAATGAGCAGAATATATTAATCATAAGTGTCAGTCCCTTTCTGGTTCCCAAGAAAAGTAGAGAAAGTATGTAGATCGCATCGGATGTTTATTTGAGGTTTTGATTCAGTTGCCGTTGGTGCTATTAATTGTTTCGCATAGCCAGTGATCGTTTTTGAGCTGCTGGCACTGCATAGCATTAGGTTGGATGTTAGGCAATCCATATTTGGAGTTGGAAAAATGAAGCCAAAAAAGGAAGAAATAGTCACTACAGAGTTTAAAAAAATGAACAATTCTTTTAAAAATATTTGGAAGTTCATTAATTTAATTTAAAATTGAAATCAGGTGTTTTTACGAATAATTCATGTAATAATTTTTCGGAGTTCATGTCATTTCCTAACAAAAATTTTTTCTGCATGATGGCTGTTAGTTTTGAGTAAACCGTAAGGTTTAAATTTTTTGAATTTATTTCCACTAATTTGGACTGAAATCAGTAATTTATCTAGGAATTAAAGTTTACTTCTGTTCGGTTATTTTCTGGAAGCAAATCTGGTTTGCACCATAGCATCATAATAGCTATCATCAACTGGTATGTTAAAGGATTAGTTTAAAAGGTTCAACTTTTTGAAAAGGTCACAGTGCACATTCTCATTATTTTGCAGTTTTCGTTGGTTATGAGGTGATTAAATTTATGCAAATTGATCCTATCCTAAATACCGAGCACTCGTTAATCGCCGTAATTGTCTGAAGAAATGCGCGATAAGGGGTTACAACTAATGACCATGGAATAGCTCGTAACACAATGATGAGTGAATACATTATTCCAGCGATGCACGACAAATTTCAAAAAAAATTTTGGAAAAATTCAAAAATTAAATTTTCGCTCATAGTTGGTGAAATTCAAAATTTATATGGTTGCAAAAGCCGGAAAATTGCAATTCTAAACATCTAATGACGACTGTCGTGTTAGGATGCGTTAATGTCAGTTGAGCAACTTTTTTCAAGTAGAGACAGAGAAAGAGAGAATGAGCACGAATAGAAGGTATGGTGCTGCCCACATCGTTGTTCTACTTGAAATGAGTGTGACTAAGATATTGTTGAAATAGAAAAGCATAATATTCAAATTGGGATTAACCTCGAAACTGTTTCTGCTTTATTAGGATGTGAAGGAAGTGCTCATTCAGGTAGTTTTCTGCTTGTAGTGTTAGCAACATCAACTCGAAATAGATTCAGCTCACCCAGTTCATTGTAATGCGAGATATTTGAATGGCGAATTAGTCGTACCTGTAGGGAAAAGCTATTTTTCAGTTCTAGAAGATGGTATTGCGAGGTTTTTCCAAGCGAAGATTTATTGTCAGACTTTTCCGCCAAATCAAACATTTTCTGTATCTGAGCTTCATGAGGCAACAGTATAGGGTGCTACTGTTGCCTTTCTAAAAAATGTTCAAATCAGCAACTGAATGTCGTCAGAAGAGATTCGTGAAACGGCTGAGAAAATGCATGAAATTAGTTCAGTTTGATTACCTTGTGCAGTTCGATATGACACATCTTCTAATGTCATTTCACCGTCTTGATCTCTTTCAGTTCCTCAGCTGCTGCATTCAGCTTTAGTGAAATGTTCCTAGCTGCTCATAATTTCCATAAATGATATCATTGCAACGAATGATAATAGTGATTGTTGTCGCCACAGACTAAGTGCCTCATGATATTTGAATTCCTCGTTCACATTCCAGGTATAATGATATCTTTTCAGTAAAACATAACTTTTATCTCAAAAATACTGCCAATATTTCACTAAAGTGTTTGTAAAGTATTGATTTTTCTTTTTTCTAAATCACAGTCAAAGTGCTATGAAAAAAACGTCAGTGGACCGCGTTGAAAACCAAAACATTTTTTGTTTCCTTTATATAATTTTGCATTTAGAAAAATGGATTGCTAGTGAATTTGTCAGACTTGTTAAAGAGCGAAAATTATTCTAAATCTGAAGACATTAATTGAAATGCTGAATACTTCAGCCAAGCGCAATCCAGCTTTTGCATTTGCATGATTGAAGCTGTGTTAGGGTCTGATTATTAATGGTATAATGAAAAGCACGAAGATATGGTAATGTTGAAAAGTTGGTTCAATGCTAGGCTGCAAATTAACTAAAGGTTAGGCTCTTGGAAGCATCGTAATGAATACTTTATGGTCTCTATAATAAACAATAAAACGGGTTAGGAATACGAATGCAGTGAATAAGGTGATGACAATCCAAAGTAGTAGGAGTCGAAGTAGAGCTGGTTGCGATTGACAGGAGCACATCATAACTTCGACTTCGCTATTTAGCGACACCATTCATAACGCTTTCCAATTCATTGTTTAGCTCTCCACGCAACAGAGCGTATATCCATCCAATAAGCGAAATTATTTGTGATATGAAGTATTCACTAAACCTTTCTCCAGCCCATTCTCCTGCCTCAATGTTTTCACCATGCAATTTGGAACGAGAACAATGTGTCCGCTTTCTCCTATTACCTCACTTCCTTCATCAAAAATTTCACCTCTTCATATCACTAAATTGACTCAGTATGCAAATAAGGGATCATTTAATAACACCTCGATGAGATTATCCATACAGAATGAACTTTTTAGTGAGACTATTATTACAGCTCACAAAAAAAGTGTACGATGAAAGTTTTGGAATGGGGAAGGAATGGAAGAACGGTGATGAAAGATCAGCTGAAAGTGCTTTTTTAAGCAGAAAATGAAAATGATTGAAGCGAACCATAATCAGACAAATCTGTAAATTTATCAATTTCCAAAGGGAAATGTCCTGATATGTCGAAGTTTGACATGAAATTGTTTTTTTTTAATTGTTGTGATGTTAAAAAAACACTATAAGCTTCATTCAGACATGCACACAATTAGTATTTGCTGAACAAATAAAGTTCCAGTCAGATTCTTCATAATTATGATGACATTGGTGGTTACTGATAATGTCTATAATTGCTGTCAAATGACAGTAATGAGTAGTGTCAGACCACAGTTGCAAACACAGAAACTTCTCAAAAGATGGTTTTTGGTGCTCCATATGCATTATCATACATTGTTATCTTGACATATTGCTCCTGATTGACTGACTAAATGTCCGTCACGTAAGAAATCCATTGTTACACAGTGGGGATTTTACATATAACATCGTAGTAATGTCCTTTATATCACTTCTGGACTTCCTTCACCTCTGCCCCTCAGTTCGTATTCTATTTTGCACTGAAAGGATACAGGGAGAACTTTTCACTGTTCTATGAGCAGTGCTTCATTTTTGAAATCATCCACTGCTGGAAGATGAAGTAAGGAAACTAAGATATGGAAATTCGAACAAAACAATCTAATAAAGTTGGGACAGAAAGCATCATGCTTTTCTCATTTTAAATAATTTTTCCATACGACTCATTTCCAGTAATAGGATAGACGGAATAGTTCGGTGAACTTCAAAAAAGCAGAAATTCGAGTCATCAACTATTTTTAAATAGTTCTTCCTACGACTCATTTCAATTCTGATTAAGCTAAGGATCCTTTAACTGGTGTATTATAATTTTAATTGTTTGGTTTGAGACATTTCCGGCCAAGACATCAGTGTTACTAGTGTTTAGTATATTCCGCAAATCTTGAGGTGCTGTATGATGACTTAATCAGTTCTAGACATTCCGAATAAGCATGTTCGAACATCTTCTGAGTTAGCAATTGAGTACGGGAAAAAATTTTCTTCCTGGTCCACGATAAACATTCAAGTATGGTTCTCAGGCTACTTACTAATTTTTTCTTTCATTCAGTTTTCATGGATCATATAAGCTGACTTTCGATTTTTTTCAATCCAAGCATCTTTTCAATGGTGACATCAGAAATTTTTTCATTTTTAGGAGATGTCCTACAGTATACCAAAATGTGAAATGGTGCTTAGCGGCATTTCACATTTTCATAATCTTCTACCAAACTGTAATTATCAACTATTTGGTAAAAGGTTCGGTTATATAAGCAATCAGGTGGAAAAATTTTAAGCGTTTTCTAGGATTAGTAACTTCATGTTATTGCTTATGGAAAAATTATCGGTGCAAAACTTGTATAGATTTGAATGTTTTTTTTGTTTTATATGATTGAGAAGAAACTGCATCCAAATTATTCCTCCTGCATTTACTAAAAGCTGTCGTCTGGAAGGAAATTTTTGTTTTCCAGAATCGTACCAAGAAATGTTTGATTTTTCCATTTTAAATATACTTTTTTTGCTTTTGTATTATAAAAAATCAAATGTGATAAAGAAATGATCATTTGCCCTGGAAATTTGTTGTAGATTCACTGACCCTTCACTATTCCCAAAAGATGCAGAAATTGGTGTTGGCGCAGCTTACATCGAAGTAGATGCCATGGATTCGATGGAAATAGTCTGCCCTACATATAGTGTACATGATAATACCGATAAATATGAACAGCTTATCGTCCATCAGGTAACAAGACCCAACAAACTGTTTCGATACTCTTAAATACTGATTTAGTGGAGTAATATGACTATGAGCAACTCTAAACCAGTCTTTAAAATAACTTCTCAATGAGTATACTAACTAATACACATTCGAAATTGAACCATTTGCCAGGTATCTGATTTATCATTCATGAGCTGTGAATTGGACAGTCGTTCGCAAGCATTTCTCATATGTGATTCGCCTCTGGCAACAACATCTGTTAGTTATAAAATTGTATTCCGACAATTTTCTCCTTTACCAAATGGTTTTGAGTATCAGCCTGGCCGATCTTACTATTTGATTAGTTAGTTTTATTTTTTATGTGGTTTCAAAAAAATAATCGAACTTGAAGTCGCCAAAATATATCATGCAGAAAAATTTTTTTTAATAAGCCGTGATATTTCTTATCATTCTATTATACTCTTCTTTGTGGTTCTTTTGAAATTAAAATTTTAGGTACATCAAATGGATCCACAGAAGGCATGAACAACACTCGGCTGGGACTTTGTGTTACTGCAAATATGAGGTTGCGTATCGACGTTCGGCCTTTCGTTGATCAGTCCCATTCAATTTTCGATGACGGTAATGAGCCGAATGTGCTTCTGGTTCATGAGAAGGCACTGAAACTAGAGAAACTAGAAAAACTAGAATTTAAATTAAGTTTTTGTTCTTTGAAAATCAAGTAACAACATTGTTGAATTATCACAGTTGAAAAAGCCTGGCAATTGATCATTTCCTATGTTGGATATTATCATCTAGCTTAAACTGTTTCTCAAAAGCTTAGAAAACGAGGACTGCATTATTACACAGGTGTCCATTATCTGAAAAGTTCCGAACTGATACTTTTGCATGGTTTTTCACATTCAACAAATGTAATGAATCGATGTTTAAAGTAATATGTTAGGGATAAATACGAAGTCTACGATGTTGAAGTCATCGGAACCAGAAAGAACTAATAAAGAAGAATTGTCTCGAAATCGTCGTATAAAGCCATCTACAATTGATAATGCAGAAACAGAGCAAGTTAGTTGTCAATTATCAGCATCACACCGGTGAACAGTAATTCTTAGTGCGACATTTAGGATTTCGGCAAATATCACTGTAAAATGTGCTGGGATGAAACAACAGCGTGAAAAAGAAAAGTCTTTAATTTTTAGAGTTACAGTTGAAGGTTATTTGTTTTCAGAATATGGACAGATTAAAAAATGAATCGGAGAAGTTCGCTGAAAAACATGGCTTTGATTTGACCCGACTACAGTACGTCAGACAGTTAGCAATAGGTGGCGTTGAAGGTGATTTCTCGTTTCGAGATCTGGAAAATCACTCTGTGGTTAGCATTTTATAAAGTTGAATTTTGGAAGATTTAACTGTTTCAATTTTTGTGCATTAATCTTCAACAGAATGGTGGTGATACGGCAAAATAATGCAATTCGAATTCTGTAGTATGCTGCGGTGGATTCAGCAGAGACGAACATTGGAAGTGGTCCGGGGCGACCAAGCCTTGCAAGCTCACTTTTTGGCCGTAAAGCGCTTCACTCGACCGGTAAACAAGCACAACAATGGGTTTCGAAAGAATTTCGAGGCGGATTCGGTGTTTTACCAGACAGTTCTTCGGAACAAAATACTAGTGACATAGAATTAGCAAAGGATTATGTCGTAGACGACATGTCTGGTGAGTTAACAAACTGATAAGTGGAACATTTCTGAGATGCAAAATTTCCGTGGACAATTTCAGGCTGAAAAACATTTCATATTACAGTGCCGAAGCACTGGAATTCATCGTTCTCTCAACAAATTTCTTCTCAAAGTATGCCTGAGTGTCATAAAATTTTCCAGCAAGATCATGGATATTTTTAGGTAGAGGCGTTACATTTGGGCCGCCAAATGGTACTTATATAATTGTCAGTGCACTGATATTGTTATGGAATTCAGGAAGTTGAAACAAGCTATTTCTATAAGTGAGGCTTGAGCGTGCGCACGCTGTGGATGCACGTGCATCTATGATTAGTGATACAATCTGAAGTCTCAGTTCCGCCAAGCTGGATGATTTTTTCCGAAATGTAAAAATCCATTAACCACCAAACGCATGGGAAAACTACTCGAATCCCTTGTTATCATTGCGAACAGAAATTTGTGACCAGCATAAGTCTTGACGAAAGGGTAGGAAATACTGTGATGAAGCTGGATGAAACTAAAAGAGTAGTGTAAACCAAGGGTTCGGTTTCAGTGCCCCTTAAAACAAATTAAGAGAAGCGTGGAGCTTGCCTTTAAACTCCCACGATTAACACTTCCGGCATCTAGTATTCGGTGTGTAAAATATTGTGTTTTCTGATCTAAATTATTTTCGCAAATTTTCATTCTAACGGGTTATTTTTTATGATCGTCGCTGTTTGTTGTTATAAAACTTTCATGTCAAGCAAAATGCCCATCCAATCTCTATCCACTTCCCTACTTTTTGTGAATTCAATAAATTTTTCTGATTATTTGGAAAATATTTCCGTGAAAGGTTATCTGATTTTCGCACAAAACTGAATCAACTATTCCGAAATTTAATTTGAGTAAGAATTTCCGGTTGTTTGGGATTGGCATTACGTTGTACAGTTTTCACAAAGTCACTAACCTAAGCAGTACATTTCAGCGTTGTGATGGAAACGGATGTTCAGAACCACGAATTATCCAATGTTACAAAAGTGTTAGTCAATTCCTGTGTAGCTTCCAACCTTTTTTGGCACTTTCTTGACACGTAACTGACACCTCTTTGAAATGGATGCATCATACTGTTGTGCATGTGGGACAGTTCCATGAATGTCAAAAAAGCAAAACATGTACTGCTCTTGGTCCTCGAATCTCGAATTGCTTTCACGAGGGAAATATTATCATATTGAAATTCTTTCAAAATAAACGGAACGATAATAAAATATAAACTAAGATAGAAACAAAGGAATACGATTACGAAGAACTAATAATTCAAGTATCAACGAATCTTTCCTGAAAATTACAAATGAGCAAGAAAAAAGCTATTTCAGAATGCATAATTAGCTCGTTTTCGGATTAATACCAGGAAAAGCTATTCTCCGCTTACCCATTTTTGCACAAGTATCACTTTTCGTGGTTCCCAACAATACACTGAAACTAGAAAAACTAGAATCGACTTTTTTTGTTTTTTGCAAACCCAATCAGTAACACTGCTAAATTATCACAGTTTGGAAAAGCTGGCAGTTTAATAGATCATTCTTTGATGCTGGATATTACTATCCGACTGTTTTTCAAAAGCATAGGAAAAAATGACGGCATTATTAAACAGATGTCCATAATCCGAATTCTGAACAAGTACTTCTGCATGATTTTTCACACGTAAACAGCTATAATGAATCGATGTTGGAAGTAACATGCTAGGGATAAATATGAAGTCTACGATGTTGAAGTTAACAGAAGCAGAAAGAACTAAAAAAGCAATACAGGAGTGGTAATGTAGCTACTGTCTCAATTATGGGAACACCTTGATCATACATCATTAAACAGTATTTTTCACTACTGCAGTAAGGATGATTGTTTACTGATTCGATGATAAAGGTATTCTGATAACTGATGTACTTGCTGTGTTTTGCGGTCTTTTCAATGTCTTTAAACTTTTTTGTTTTCTCATTGGTAGCGGTGGAACAATGCAGCCCGCGGATTTTCAACAAAAAACAGTGAAGGCAGTTTTTGATTGGTGTTAGAAATCTGCCCCACGCTCTTTGATGGTCCAAATTTTTGTAACATAGGCTATATTGATCTTAAAGTAAAGACAACAAGTCGGCACCAAAAATAAATTTGTGCTCTCGACGTAAACTTTTATGATGTGGTATAATTAATTTCACCATTCCCTACTTGTTTAGGCTACTGCTTTTTTCAACGGTATGTAATTCAGAACTCCTACACATTTGAATTCGCCTTCCTACAGTGGCAGAAACATCTTATGTACAGGATTTCGTATTATTTGAACAAAAGAAATCGGCTTATCATTCTGCGATTCAGTTTTCTTTCGTTTCCATCTTTCCACCGTTAGAAGCCGACATGGCCCCCATGCTACATTGTTTGTTTGTGTCTCCTAAGGCGATGACTTTTGAAAACTTATTAAAGTGAAGACTTCATTTCAACCTAACACGGTCGAGGAAACATTAAATACAGAAAAAACTGGACAATATAGTTAGACCTAAGAGATGGGAAGAACAAATTATCTATCTCCAGACAATTTCAAGAAATTCATTGTTCAAACGAAAGTTTTCGAATGTATTAATAAATGTAAAAGACTAATGTCAAACAGCACTAAAAGCACAAATGAATATTAAGTTATATTTATGACATATTACTAACATACAACCTCCACTTTCACAAATGACCATGGTCACTTCACAGCGTCACAACTATTCGAACAATCTAGATCGCCTCATCCTTACCGGGATTCTTATTCTCCACCACTATCCAAATCATTTCCTGCCTCTCCTTAACAAAAACCTGGGGTACACTACTACTCCTCCACCAGTCTGTTACGTTCAAACCCGCTTATTCTTACTATTTAAAAAAACACTCATCACTCAGTAGCTAAAACTTCACGATTGCTGTTCGTTTCATCCCAGTTGCATGCGAAAGTGCTGGCACCGATTGGTGGGTATGGGGAGTCTTGCTGTGTTACTACTGTATTCTTTTGCCCATCATGTTTCCACATTATTTTCGATTCCATTAGTTTCAAGAGTTTCTCATACTTTTGCGCTTTTTTTAAACTTCTTTTTAATCAGAACCTCGTAGCCGTGAACATCTTGGGAACTTGTAAGATTGTGATGATTTCACGTCAATGGTGCACACTTTCTGTAAGTTCCCTTCTTTTTGACTGGAAATGATACAAGTAACATGAACCTTCTTGTGCTTAGATGATTTTAGAAACGACTCTGTTCTGCTTTTAAATTATAGTAAGTTTCATTCAACTTGAAATCGAACGTGAAGAAGTCAGGACTGGCTTCTGCCTTGTAAATTCATATTCCATTCAAATGGCAGTTTTTGAGCCAAATCTAATCATTTCCTGGATTACCTTCATTGTTTCTTAAAGAATAGATTCCTTATTTGATTGTAGCAGGAAGGCTTTTAGTTGTTTCAAAGTTTGAAATTAAAACATAAATGATTTTAGAAACGACTCTGTTCTGCTGGTGTACTGGGCCGGAATGTTTGTATTACAGAAGAGAAAGTATGTTTGTTTTTCAATGCGTAAATTGTAATGTTTGAGTTGACAGAGGTAATGCACTTATTTAAGATATCACGTTTGCCAAATGGATTAACTGTTGGTTCTGTGGATCTTGGCGGTCCGGTTGCTCAGCTCGTAGTGGCTTATCGAGCAGGAACTCGGTATGAAGCGCCTGATGAAGCAGGTTTGGTCCATCATATTAGGAATTGCGTTGGAGGTGATTCCCAAAGATATTTTGGCGCACAGTTGCTTTGGCAGTGCGGATCGGCGGGTGCTATAGTGGTGAGTTTGAGAAGTGTAAAAAAAATTTTGTTAGTCTAACCTATCTACACTGGTTCTTGGATAGAAAAATAACATTTTTCTAGTGAAATCTGCGGAATTTCATTTTATTCCTACAAGAATTTGGAAAAATTCAAAAGACGTTTTAGAAATATATGGCACTAGAGGATTTCAGAATGGATTGATGACGCGTGACTTGCTTGCAGTGCAAATGTCAGTGATTAGAGATCGTGCATCTTTAGGATTATCATTGCTAGGAGAATTGGCTCAACCAGCATTTAAACCATGGGATGTTGAGGACTTTAAGGGAACATTGAAGATCGATTACAATTATCTTAAACCGTATGATGTGCTGATGGAGGATTTACATGACGTAATATTTTGATTAATTGATTTAATCGGTGTTTTGTTTCGAGAAAAAAATTTTTTCAATTGTCTGCTTTCTACTTCTTTCCATGATTTTACTACTATTCAGGCAGCATTTCGAAATGGTTCTCTTGGAAATTATTTATATGCGAGAGAGGAAGCTGTTGGCAAATTCAGTCATCGCGAAATGGAAAATTTTGCGGTATGTTTCCAATATATTTATCAGTTCACCAACTTGCATGGCTTTTATTATTTTCTGTTTTTGCCAGGTCTGTTAGCATATTGCTTACATCGAAATCTTATTATCGATATTTTACAGGCTTCGTTAATGGTAACTGGAAACGCTGTACTTGTGGGAGTGAACATTCCGCATGACCATCTATTGGAATATGCAAGCAGTCAATTCACGTTGCCCGAAGGGGATTCAGTTTTACCAAAGCCGTCACCATATTATGGCGGTCATAAACGTCATAAAATTTTAATGAAAGAAGCTCATGTTGCGATTGTTGGCCGAGGAGCTTCTTTAAAAAGTTGCAGGGTATTCATTTTGGAGAAATCATTCCAGGAAACTTGACTGTTCTTTTTTCCAACTATTCAAGTTTGATGTACTGATGTAGTTTTCTATTTCGTATGCGAAACACAATCAGTGTACCGAAAATCCTGGAATCAAGTGAAATCAATGGATTTTTCAGACCTACCTCAACAAATGAAAAATTTTCGCAAATTTCAGAGCATAGCTGTACAAGCAATTTTGAGTGCTGCAATTGGCCAAGGTGCTGTTGTCAAGTATGCTGTAGGTGGTGGTCAAGGTGCAGTAGCAAAAGCAGTTTATGTTTGTTATTCATTCATACTTTTTCAAATTTTCGCTTTTTGCCTATATAATGCTAGGATTTGGAGGATGTAAATGTTGGTTTGACGAAATGTTGAGCACATGTTTCTTCAGAAAGCCTCATGTGGTTATCCACTCGGCATCTCTCCGATATCGGAAGTTTATGTAGATGAAGGGCTCGTTGGTGTTTATATCGTTTCTGAAGCAGATCACATCGGCCGCCTTTGTGATGCTGCAATAAAAGCTCTAAAATCATTCGCAATCGATGATTCCGCGTTTCAGGCGGCAAAGTTAATATTCTCTTCTCATTTTTGTACGCTTGTCAAATTATCGCTGTACTTTCGTGATGGAATTTCGTCTATATCGCGAAAATGTTTTAACCTTATAGTTGGTTACTTAGGAATATGACTGTGATGAACATTCTAAGTCGAGCTGAATTGGCTGAAAACATTGCAATAGATTGTGCTGCGCAGATCCTTGCAACTGGTAAAACACAGACAGTATCGGATTTATTGCGCGAAGTAGCGTCCATCAGCATGGCGGAAATTGTAAAGGTTGGCATAGATCCGAATTTCTATATATGCAGTGCTTGCCATAGCATTTTTGTCAAAAGTTAGAAACTCCTTGCTGCATACTTCGAAATTTTTTTGCAGTGTTTTCACTTACGTTATTTTGGCTATTTAAGTTTTTCATCAGCTTATGATTTATATATTTGGTTAGACAAATACATAGTTGCCATATCTGCAGGCTGCGGATCAAATGAAATCGAATTTAACACTCGTCTCTTATGGCGGTATTTATCAGGTGCCTTACTTCGATCAGTTGCAAAATGCAGTATAAAGGTTCTGAAGTAGACGCTGTATGAATGTAATGATGGAAACAAATTTTGATTTATGAAAGTCATCTGAATTTAAGTTGTAAAAATAGTGTTTCGTAATAAATTCATGTGATAGTTACATTAACCTCTGAATTATTATACGAAGCAAAAATGTTTTCAATCATCTGATTTCAAAGTTTGATGTTTTGCTGTATACTTTTGCCGGGACCATTTAAGGTGCTCATTATAACACCCTTGAATTTAGTTTGCTTAATTTTATTTTATTATTTCGACGTATGTTGTTTTTAATTCTGTTTTTTCCAATTTTAGGTATGACTTGTTCAAAATGGTTTTTTTTTTTTGTACATGTGAAAGATGCAGGAAATTATAAATTGTTTTTTCTCTCGTAATTTAGTAATTATCTGTTTCATTTCAGTAACAGGGCGGAATTTATAACATTTTTTGGATATTGGATAGTGATTTAATATTAGTTTTACAGATATGAAGTCTGCTTTAGAGTAGTTTTTTTACATTAATGGTTTGTTATGGAAGATCCAATCACTACATAACGAGAGCATGAATAAAAGTGGTATTTCCCTAATTTCTCCATTATGCGTTTCAACACTGTTCTTGAGTGATAGGGAGAGCGAAAGAGTTGTGCTGAGTAAGTGCCAAAAATTTTTGCAGTAGAAGGTGGTTGTAAAGGTAGTCGTATCTGTGGACACTAAACATGTATTGATGGAGAATAATTGGGATGAAGTCAGTTTAGCATCCTCATGGTTTACTTGAGTCTGATCTTGTTTTTTTTGTTTTTGGCGTTTACGTTCTTGTCGAAAGCTTAATGGGATGCGATAAACAAAACTGTCATCCTCAATGTACTGCGGGAACTTGGCTTAACTTTAAATGATGAATGTTGGGTTTAAGAGGTCGAGTTAATTAGTAGAGGAGTAAAGGAACAAGTTGATCGAGGTTTCGAATTGAAGGATTGCTCATGTTATCTAGTGCTTGGGATTGAGGCAATCACAAGTTGTGTGGTGTACAGTTCGATTGTCGACAATACTTGACTGCTGGCGACTAATGAGTACCTTTAGCTTCAGTGTTTTGGTTCTCCTGTTAATTAACGTTGGTTCTCCACAACAGACGGAAGGAAAAAATTATTTGGTGAGCAATGTATATTTCTGGCAATAATTAGAGTTATGAAGGATTTCTTTGGAGAAAAACTTTGAATAATTTCAAAGGGAGCTCTATCATTTATTATTGTTTTGTTACAATTAATAGTGTATTCGAAGTTTCAAGTTTCCGTCGGTACCACTATATTTAATAACTAACGAAGTTATTAGAATATTGATTTGTGTGCGTAAGAAGTAGGGTGAACATTTCAGCCAACTTGGGATTCGATTGACTCGAGACCAGTCCCTCGATGGTATCGGAATGCTAAACTTGGTATATTTTGTCACTGGGGAGTTTATTCAGTACCAGCAATTCAGTTAGTGGTTATACGCCCATATTCTATTTAATTTACAAGAAGTAACATCTCGAATTTTATTTTGATAATCCGTCAAGCTGTATTGCTTGTGAAGTATACCTTCAGTTCAGAATGGATGTGGTACTATTGGAAAATATCAAATAACTCAGATATTACTGAGTATGTAAACAGAAATTACAAGCCTGGTGTAGCCTATGCCGATTTTGCACAAGATGTACGTGCATTTAGAATGTTCCATCGCAATCTTTATCAGTGTAAAATTGCACACGAACATTTCATGGTTTTCTGTTTTGAAGACTGATCAAAGTGAAAATGAATGCGATCTTTTGTGATTGTTTCGACGTTTCTGAAAAATCGGGAATTCATAAATTTACTGAAGCTGCGCAGTTAAAAAACTCACTGAATTTCAGTTCGCAGCAGAGCATTTCAATGCTTCCGTGTTTCGAGATATCGTGGAAGCATCCGGAGCAAGGTAAGTAAAATCTATGTTAATACGATTTCTTGTCGGTCAGGAATGCTACAAATTGAATTGCAGCACCAAACATTTTGCAAAAAACAATTAGTTTAAAGGTATTTTGTGTTCACAAGCAAGCATCATGAAGGCTTTACGATGTGGCCGAGCGTAAATTCTTGGAACTGGAACTCAGTCGATGTTGGTCCACATCGAGATATTGTTGGTATGATACTTATTTAATTTCAAGCATTTGCTGGATAACAGGTTGAGTGATTACCTGCTCAATATTACACTTGTTCTTGTTTCACGTATGTTTTTCTGATTAGCTAGAATATTCGAAAATCGACTATTTTCGAATATTCTAGCTTCCATATTTTGAACTGTTAAATATGATATTGCTTTCTGCCTTTATCAACAGGTGAATTAAAGAATGCATTTTTGGAGTCTAAAGTTCATTTTGGTCTTTATTTTTCTCAGTATGAGTGGTTTAACCGCTATTATAATAACGATCGTAAATACGGCACTGATGATTACGTAAAAGTTGGTGATTTTCATTTTAATTTTACTATAATATTAAAAATCAGCGAAAATTTCTGGTAATTACGTAGCTGGAAATTCTAATTACAGCACGTATCATATCCGCAAATGTTGGAAATAGTGAGGAAGTATGAACCTGAAATAATTTGGAGTGATGGAGACTGGGAAATGACTGACGATTACTGGAAATCAAAGGAATTTTTGGCATGGCTTTATAATTCAAGGTTGGTGATTCGGTGGGGGAATGCAAACGTTTTTTCATTAGAATCTCAAGACAATTATAGGTTTTTTATTTGCTGGACCAAATAAAGGGATATTTCAAAATGAGTAAAAAAATAAATAGAACCATTGTTAGCTGAAGTTTATGGTTTTCATATTTTCAGTCCAGTAAAGGGCTCAGTAGTTGTGAATGATCGATGGGGAAAAGGCATCTCCGGTAAACATGGAGGTTTCTTAACATATTCAGATCACTTCGATCCAGGTTTCTTTTGAAAGTTGACAGTTTCGAAGTATGGCAAATTTTTATGAAAGCTTATGAATTTTACGGCAGAAATATCCGTGAGGAAGGTAGATTTGTTTTAGGTTATTTGTTAAGACGGAAATGGGAAAACTGTCTCACACTTGATAAGTCGTCATGGGGATATCGTCGGAATATGCGAGTAAGCTGTGCTCTATCAAAATTTTGTTGAAGAATCAATGATATATTTATTAACACTTGCAATTTCGCCATACTTAGAAAATGAAAACAAGGTTCAAATAATTTAGAGTGAAGACGTAAATACGGTGTCATATCTCATTGGTCAGCTAGTGAGGACTATTGCCTGCAATGGAAACTTGCTGTTAAATGTTGGTCCAGATAAATCAGGAATGATTGCACCGATTTTTGAGGATCGACTTCGTGAATTTGGTAAATGGGTAAAACGCAATGGGGAAGCCATTTTTAATAGTTATCCATGGATGTATCAAAATGATTCTCTCTATATCTGGTGAGTGTTTTCAAGGTCTTATAATTCTATAAAATTGTTGCATTAATGTTCATTGGTTGATATTTGCTCCTTATTATAGGTACACAGTAAGTTCGCAAAGCGAACATGGAGTGGAGGATGATTTGCCTTGTGTACCACATACGGAAAATTCCAGACTTTACGCTTTTTTCCTTCAGTTCCCGACTGATAATACCATTACATTGCCTTCCGTACTTTTCACGCCAGAGGTTAGTTGTATGTCTAGATAATGCAACGTAGAAATGTTCTGTTTCCTTAAAGTTGTCTGAAATTTAAGTGACGAAATAGGTCATTCACAGGAATTAAATATTTAGCTGACAGCAGAAGTGCTTCTCGACTTCAATAAAACTGAGATTCTTGAAGTATACGGTATTTGTGGACGCTCAGTATCACTAAGCTTCAAAAAACATCAAAGACTTGCTGAGCTTAGCCCCATCGTTGTGCGAATCAAACATTTTAACGCCATCTATGTAAGTTTGAGCATATGATTCAGTATGAAAGGTTACGCTGACTAATTTATGTGGAGTTCCTTAAAATCTGGATGTTTGGAAATGCAATAATCAAATCGTATGTTTAGTTTTTATAGCGAAAGCAAGTGAAGCTTATTCTTTCTGTTATCTCCCACCACAAAGTCTCATATAATTCTATTTTACAGCATGACCCCTTCGAGGACCGAAAACAAAAAAAAAATCCAACAGAGAGACAGAAAGCGCACTAAATAATCCTGAAAAACAGTGGTGGTTTCATTCTCAGTTTGGTTACCAACTTCATATTGCAGTTTGTAAGTATAAACGGTCTTCTTTTTTTGATTTCAATTTTTACAGTATAAGCAAATATGGTTGAAAAATATATGCTACCAATAGGTTAACATAGACTTTCGATGATTTATAAAGTAAAAATTCAGTATGTTGAATGCATTGAATATTAATACAAATCAGTATCTGTTCTAACCGTATCTAAAAGTCTTCAAGAAGTGGATATAGTTCACTAGAAAAGCGAGGTGACTTCCACCGTCCATTCTGGCATCTTAATCTTTCCGTACTGCAATGATAATTTAAAAAGTTAAATGTGGATGCGATATTGAACTTGAAAATTATGCCAGAGTTTTATTATTAAATTAATTAAAGATGGGTGAATTAAATGAGGGATGGTTTAAGCGAGAAACTAATAACCTGTATATCGACCACTGTTTGGTAAAGTTTCTGCATAAGGTTGGGTTTGTGAGTCATCGTTTGTATTTCCATTTTTTCAAGATCTCCTGTAGACGGATTTTTATATAAAATTCGATCCACAGGGGAAACAACACATGCAGTACCAGTGCCGAACATTTCATACATCTGCAAGTAGTTTTTTATATTTCCATACCTAAAAATTTGTTCAGTGATTGTTTTGAATTGCAGTTCGAAGAGATTGAATTTTCGACATCTGGAACCTCAACTTTCGTTGGAGGTACTGCTTTTGCATAAAAAGAGCAGAAAGTTTTTGATTTTTCTTTTTCTTTCCAAAGGAAATCAACGCTTACTCTTCCTTCCTTGATGGCTCGTCGCATTTCATCCATTTGAACATAGCGTTCAGTAACTTTGATGTCATGCATCTGCCTTACCAAATGTAAAACACTGTCTCTAGTAACTCCTGGTAATACTAGCCCATCGTACAGTGGCGCTGTTACTAATTCGTTATCTAAAGATTTTCGTTTTTAAACAGCAGGAAAAAAATTAAAAATATGGACTTTCGCATTTTAACATTTCCCCTAGATTTCCAATACATTTTTCATTCAAAAATGGATATTAACCTCCTTGTTCATTTTTCCAGTACATGACGATATTCATTGCTCCTACCTCCGTGATCCGTTGTTCTTCACCATACAACCACAGTACCTGTTGGCAGTTTTTCATAGCTGCTATTTTACTGATCAAAATTGTTGGTGCGTAATTGCTGAAACACTTGGAGAAAAATATCCTTTTAAGACTGAAACTGTTAGGATTTTTACCGACAATGTTATTTATCTCGATCGCACTAGTTATCTGCAAGATAAACAATAGCAATTAGACAACTACGCCTACAGTCGTGAAATTAGAACCTTACCAGCCCATTTTATACTGCCCAACACCACCAGGAAATGATCGGCAGCAGTTTGGATCAGCATACAATGCAATAGGTTTGAATCCGGTCGGATAGTACTGTCCAACTGGACCAGTCAGTACGAAAAGTAAAGCTTGCTCTGCATGTGACACTCCAAGAGCTGGCTTAAAAAAAATGAACTGATATGTTCAAGTGAAATTGGTGGTGAGTATTTTGTTTAGTGCTTCATCTATTATTTTTACATATGACTGCCAGGAATTAGGACCTCAGTAGCGATAATCGTTGGACGAATGTAAAGTGAGCCAGGTGACTTAGGTACCCAATCTGCATCAATATTCACTAATTCACAAATAAGTTTTTTCAGTTCGCTTTTATCGAATGTCTGAAAATGTTTGAGCTTTAATTTTTCATTGGTTGTGATTCAGCTGAAATTGAATTGAACATTTTCATTTTTTCTATGTGAAAAAGGTCTTATTTTTCTATTAATTTTGAATTATACACTTCAGTGGGCTTCAATTTCATGATTTCCTTTGGGATATTACCTTACACAACGCAAGAAACTTCGCTGGAAACAATGAAGCAAAGTGGCAGATTAATTGCCCAAGAAGAACTATTTTGCATGGATGCTTTTCGCAAGCATCTTATCTGCCTCGAACTAAGCTTCCTTAATTAAACTTCTTTCGTAACACCGATGATTCTCAGAAAGCGTTTTCTATAAGCTGGTGAGCAAGAAAAATGCCAATGATACCGGCAGAGCAGCTCTAATTGCAGAACGATACATACGCTCCATGTTTTTTTCCGGACGGAACAAATTAATTTTACCATTGTCACATCTATAAGCTTTCATACCTTCGAATAGCTCAATCGCGTAATGGAAAACCTATAACAAAACATTTGGAGAAAGTTATAGCTGCTTCACCACCACTATTCCTTGATTCTATCTCAGTTAACAGTCTCTCACTGAAAACTAAATATTTACCTCGGTTAATTTGTCCGTTTCTTTTACTCAATGCTAGAATGAACTTAGATTACAGAATCTATAATACGCGTTATAAATTCCAACCTTTGCGGCGGGGTGTAACGCCAAGTTATGAAGTGGACAAATTAGAGGTCGAGACCAGCCTTCCTTTGCTGTCCACTCGATCTGTAATTGTCATTTCACAACATTTGAATAATTTAATTTACCTGGAAATGCGGAATTAACAGAAATATGCTGCATCTTTGGACATCTCAACAAAATTAGCCCTGAAAACTAACCTCAAGCATGTGATCTGAAAATTGACGACCAAACAAGAGCTCGCTTCCCGGTGTCGGCTTTTGCTGCATTTGCTCTCGTTTTACTTTGATAATTTCTAGATCGCTATGCTAGAATCATTTCAGGTAGTCGTCGCATTTAATGAATAGGGATATTCCCTATTCATTAATCTATTAATTTTTAAAACGAGTGAGTGAAATGAAGCATACCTTGAACGAAGATGAAACGGGTGTAGTAGTATTTGCGCGGAAGCACAGACCGACTAATTTCGAAGATAACAGTGGTTTACCACATCGAATGAATCTGTTAAAAACTGCTGACGAGATTATTCCAGTCATCGTATCTAGTCAAAATTCTGAAACAAATATCTCCAATTTCTTTCATAAACTAGTTCAGTCACAAGACGTACGTAAAAGGGTTCCGAAAAAGGATTTGATATTTTACATCAACTCTTGAGAATGACAATAATTATTTTGACAAATTCAATCACAGCATTTATAATCAATTAAACTAGGTGTACTGTAACTGAGGGGCATGCGTTGATCAGTAAAACTTGAATTTACGCATTTATGGACAGAAGGAATGGCTTTCGAATTTCCAATTTTTTTTAATGCCAATTATTGATCGCAGGCATTACGCAGTGGAGCTGAAGAATGAGTTAAAAGCAAATAAATTCTCAAAAACAAAATTATATTTTTTGATCTCATAATAGAGGCGGTGATAAAATTTTATCTGAAGAGAACAGTCGTCCATTTGCCAGGATATTAAGTAAGAAATCTTTCATGGGTCGTTCAACATCATGTAGTTGTGGGAAAATGTCAAGTTCTGCATAACTTTCAGTAATATAAAAGATATTAGCAAAACTTTCCATCGAGAAATGCAGATCTCAAAACAACATTGTTTTTACCACCTATAAAACAACATTGTTTTTAGCACCTGTAAGATGCTACATTTCTCAATTCTAAATTTTTAGTTTTCGGGCCACAGAGGAATTCTTAATTTTGTTATGGATATATTGAGGATGCGCTATAAAATTAATCCTGCTCAAATTGAATATTGCAAACGGAGAATTAAAAAACATTTTACTTCTTGATTCCCACCAAAATTTCATTTATTATCTGACCCATTTTTTCAACATAAGTTCTCCATGCGTTGCATCAAAAGTTCTTTTTCATCGCTTCGAATGTAAAATGTTAACTTAAAGGAAATTAGAAAAACATTAGGGAAATTGAAAAGCATTTTTCAAAAATCGACTTGATTGATGCCATCTGTGTTTTTCCATTGCAAATTAAATAGATTAATAAAATCACAAATTGGTTTCACATTTCATAAAATTGAAGCAATCCGATTTTTATGGTTAAATCATTGTCTTCAACATGTGTCGGTTTTAGTGCATAAGCGATCTGCTCATGTAATTTACTTTTACCCATCTCACATATT
The DNA here is from genome assembly GCA_013365335.1 of Madathamugadia hiepei. Lineage (NCBI taxonomy): Eukaryota > Metazoa > Nematoda > Chromadorea > Rhabditida > Onchocercidae > Madathamugadia > Madathamugadia hiepei. The sequence continues at coordinate 31,456 of JABVXS010000131.1, forward strand.
TATAATAGTAATTAAAAAACTCATTAAAAAAACTAATTGAGGAAAACCACAACATTTTACAGATAAAGCAATTATTTAAGGGAGATAATTATTGATTGGCCGACAGTATCTTATAAACGATAGTTACATTATTCTGCAACTGCAACTTGTAAGACTATCCCATCGACAAAATCAGTTCCACTGTATTCTTGATGTTAAACATTCGGGAACCATACTTGATCGAAAGAAAAAGGCCGGTCTTCGACACCAGTAGAGTAAAGAGAAACAACAAAAATTTACTACATATACAACGTTGGAAAAGGAAATTATGGCTAGCAAACATCAGATAGTTTCAAATATTGGAATATTATAAACGTCAACTGAAGCACAGTAATGTAATAGTGAACTTTGCAATAAAATCAATTCTCTGAAATAACTTCAACAATCCTTGCTGCAGAAATTTGGGTGAGAGCAATTAATGTGACAAGTGCTGCAATTCAAGAATTGCAATGCTGGTTGAGAGCAGTGAAAAGAAAATAGAAAAGTCAACAAACGAAGTTGAAGTGAAAATGATGACATTTAAACGGAGATAAGCGAAACTGTTGACTGCGACAAACTATGATTCAATCCGTGACATTACAGCAGGTTCTGATTGTTATTACTTCTACAGATTTCTGAAAACTGATTCAATTTTTTAATTCTTAATTTTTTTCTGGTTAAAATTTTTAATCATGTTTTCAGGATTGAAAATTGGACAGAAATGAAAAATGAAGAGGAACAATTGAAAGCTTCCAGTAATGTCATTTGGATAACCTTTTAAAGAATAACAAGGAAAGTGTTACGGCCAGTTGCCTTGTCATGTAAAGTAAACCTTCCTATAGTGGCCTTCGAGTATCGATTGTATCGAATACGTCAGTCTAAACAATATCAGCATGGAAAAAGCAATATGTCTGAGGGTATTATTTTGCAGAATGACCATCCACCTCTAATGAAGTACCATGAGGGCTATCAAGTGCATCGTTTACAGAACTTCACATGTGAGGTCTAAATTTTGATGTACTGTTACTATAAGGAAACGCTGAATTAATCTTCAGTTACCATCGAAGATACCAGATCACCTATTACAATGCACATACTGCAGTGTCTTTTTCCGTCCCAATGTACTGATAATGCATGACGTATTTTGCTTGGACCATTTCATTTTCCTGTTAGTCAGGAAATGATAAAATTCTCCTAAACGTTTAATTTCTAGATAGAGGGCCATGTAAACAGCAATAATTACATCAATAATGAGTTGATGAATTTTTAGACCGGAACAAATCTTCAGAAAATAAATATGAAATATTTCGAAGAATTTGAGCCAAGTATTTGATTAAATCGAAATCCTCTTGTTTTCGAGGAACTTGAAAGGTCAAGTAAATCTTTTTATGATTAACTGACACCATTTCTGTTCAAAACAATTGGTTTAATTTTTGAACTAAACTCCTCAATTCTGTATCTGATTACAGTTGAGTTACTGAAATCAATAAGCATTACCTACTTTTGGCTTTAGCTACCTTGTTAGTTTTTCGATCAATTTAATCGTAAACTACAGCTGTGGAAAGAGAATTCTCGATAGCACATCTGTCATCCACTAACTACATATTTTCAAAGACACCGGCACATCAAAAGCAAATCAGACAAATTTCAACATGATGATGCCAGTTAAAACTAAACTTTCCGTTGGCAGCACATATCCTAGAACATTTGATGCGGAATTTTAAGCCGGTGTAAATCCCAGACAATAGAAATAATCATAAACCTATTTCCCAACTTGAAATCAAAGTAAAAATACACAATAGTTGCTATGAATTCTTCTTTGTCTAATTATCAGGATTCCATTCAAATAAGCTAAAAGCCTGATATTTTCAATTATCGTAAGATACTTGACATGCAAGGACGTGACTGCTTTTTGGTATTTGATGTATCAAGCTAGTCGAAGCGAACTTCTAGCTTCATCTCCTGAGTGAATCGACCAAAGATACTTGCGTAACTTTACAATGATTTGACACCTAACTCTTCCATTCATGACTTTATGTGTTAGCATGAAATTTTGTCAGTATCCCATACCACGGCTAAACAAAACTTGGTTTTACGAAATGAGAAATGATAATAACCAAAAGTCACTTCACTCGCAACAGCATCAGAAACCTTATCATGTAAAAAAACATCACCTTGACGTATAACAATGATAAAAACGTCAGCAGAAAAACAATATTAACAGATGACTCTTTAAAGTAATGGAACATCGCGAAAAACTTGCCAAACAAATTCATGGCAAGGAATTATAAAAGTATGGAGCTGCATTTCAAACAACACAGATTTCTCCAAAATCATAAGTGCTTGGAACTCAAATTCTTGAAAAACGAAAAATTGAGTTGAAATATACTAATATTCCTAAAACGAGCATAACAATGTATTTGATTAAACAAATCAAATTTGAGATCTGTGAAACCCGATTACGATAATATCAATGATAAAATTCAAAACAAAGATTCTCAACGAAACCATGTAGAATAAACTTTTGTAAAAGATGCATGTTTTGATGGAGAATACGGAATATTTCCAAAAAAGCATTACTACTAACCGTGAATCTCAACTAAATTTAGAAAAGCAACGTAGACACAACGACCTTTCTATTTTAATATTACCCGCTTCAAAAAAATCGAAGAATTCCGTTCACTACCTTCAACTATTTCAAAAATCCGGAGAAATGAAGAGACAATACTAATAACTATGCCATAATACAATGTAAACGCTATCATCCTATAAGATAACTATCAATAACTTTCCAAAATAAAATTGAGAGAATCCTAGGATTTCAAAACTTGAATCCGCGCAGGTATTTCACATACCGTGCAAAATGGTCCATTTCTTTCCTCATATATCTCCGGAAAAAACAATAGTGATAATCTGAAAGATAAACACTCCCACTGCCAAGAAATGACAGCTCATCAGTTTGAGTGCTATTCGTCTCTGTCAGCTCTCCATCACCTTCAGTCTGGGTTGTACTGGAACATCTAAAACAGTAAATTTTTGATTTGGATATATCCCTTTGCAGTGGATTATCAACACGAAATTTTATGGGCATAATTAGCGAAAAAATTCAACTACAAAAGGAGAGGTAAAGCTCACATCTGCGGTACTTCCGTTGCTGTCATGTATCCTCTGACTTTACCCAATCCCAAAACCAGTTCGTAATTAAACCTTGATTTGATTTTTCCAAGTTTTTCACTCAGCTCTTCGGAAGTTTCGTATTTCGCGCCGATCTAAATTCTTTTATTTCATTAAATGTAAAACAATAAATTTTAACAACATAAAATGACCAAGCAGACATCACGGACTGAAAAATTATTTAAAATGATTACTGGTGTACACCTGAAATTGTTGTTAGTAAAATTATCCAGTTTTTGAATATTGCAAAACCAAGTAACAAACAAAATGAAACATGAAAAACGAAGATTTAAAGAGAACATTTTTCCCTATCTCATGTCGTCCCAGATTCAATTTCTTTAAATCAGAGCTTCCTACCATACAGAACTCCGTAGATTTTTCGTCGGATAGATTAACTGGAACGCCCTGCAAATAAAGCAAATTATCCATAAATTTAGAGTATTAGATGACTACATAGCAGTTTTTTAAAAAGTTCTGAAAAAAATTGCGAAAAACCTTGAAAGACACTTGACCTAAAAATAGAATTTTTGCGAAATTTCATGCCCTCACACCTCTGATTGCAAACCCTCTATTTTCCGTGATCCCTCATATTTCAATGTGATGCACAAAAAAAGTTTCAAAATAAAGTTCGGTGAAATAATCCTAAATTGTTTTTATCCCACAAATCAATTCGCTAGCAGAAAGCTTTTTCGAATAATGCTTCTTAAAATAAATTGTCGGACTTACTGAATTTGGCTCATACTTCGAAAGATTTTCTATAACTGATCGATCGAGACCTATAGATTCATGTTCGTTGAAATCAGGAATACCAACATGGTCCATCACCGAATTGCTTGGTTTTATCCGGTCCGTACTTTCTTTATTTCCTTCCTTTGAATGGATAACATTGTTCATTGAGCCGAAATTAATACGCAGAATGCAGTGATTTTAACAACTCCTGATAAAACTTACTTCAAAAAATCCACAATTCAAAAACGGTTCATATCGCACATGTGTACCGAAACGAAATCCGGCATATCGCAACCATTCCTCCTCGGATAACGAATTTCGAACAGAAAGAATTTGATTTCTCAAATACCTTTTTTTCTTACAACTCGCATAAAGCTGTGAAATGCCAACGTTTGTATTTTTAGTGTAATCTGCTTTGATGTTCAACAAGCGAACAGGTTTTTGGTGACAATACTTTTCAACCGCATCCATGTGCTGAAAGCTGTTATTTACAGCATCTATGCGTTTATCAAAACATTTTTTTGCATCAACCCTAAATCAAGTGGTGATCGTATCTGTAAAAAACTTTACGGTTCGAATTAAACGACTGCCAGTCAAAGCGAAACACAAAAAATATCATTCAGCTAAATATCACATCACGCCTTATTGTTTTCTTCATGGACATATAAATGTCAATCCTTGATGGTGGTCTGTTTCAAGACTCTAACGACATTATTGTCAAAACACAAGCAAATCGCATTTCAAAAATTTTGTAACCGATTTGATTCAATAGAGTCAGTACCAATGAAAATTTACACATAAACAGGCGAATACGAAATGAAAAAATTAATGGGCCTTCAACGCAACAAGCTTCTTCAAAAGTGGGTCAGAAACCTCGTTATTCTTCATACTCCTACATATATTGTAGAAATCATTAGTTGAGTAGATACGCTTCGCTGACTTTTGCTGTAATGCAATCTTCTCTTGAGAGGTTTTAAATGTTTCACATTCCGGCATGTTTAAACAAATCTGCATCAAATCGATTGCGTCCTGCTCATCACTGTGATCTTGGTAACTATACCAATTCCTTGCTGTGTAAAACTAAAAGAGAATCCAAATTAGTTCCGAAGGACGAATTCAAATCTTCGAAGACTTTGGCAAAGCATTTGTAAATTAAGTATTAGAATTAGAATCATTTTTTTTTTTGAAAATGTAATCAATACCTACACGAAACTTTTCACAGCTGCTGAAAAATTCATCATTGTAGATGAGGTTACTAGGCCAATCATCTTTAGTTCGCAACAGTTTAGTTTGCAGTTTCCCTTCGATAATAAAATCACTGAACATTTTCAACTCTTTATCATTATTAACAATTGTGAATGCAGCACCCTGCGTGCCTAAAGAATAAACGTGTTTAGCAAATTCACTGCAACAAAACAGGACTACAACTGAATTTACAATACAATTTTCCATAACTTACCAAAACGCCCAGCACGCCCAATCCGATGTAAATAAGTCGCTAATACAAATGGACTTCCATAGTTGATTACAATATTGACGCCTGGAGCATCGATTCCTCGAGCTGTCTAGAACACAAATTTGTACAAAAGGTTTACTGTGAAAGATGTCTTATACAAAGGCAACATAACTATAAAAACAAGAAAGATATCGCAATATGATTAGACAGCAAAGAAGAATGTGTTTTAAAAACGACTGAAAATTTTAAAATCGACAGTCCCTTAATTTATATTTTGGCAAACTTACAAGATCCGTTGAAACGAGTAATTTAACCATGCAACTTTTGAGTCTCCGTATAGCTTTCGTACGGTCGGCCTGTGCCATGTTGCCAGAAATGCTAACCACATCAAATTTCGCTCGTTGCAAATCTCGACAGAGTTCGTCACATTTGAAATGAAATTTCGTTGCGCTGATTTTTCTTTTTTAAATGCTATTTCCAACAAATAATTAAGTTGTATTACTTGTAATCCTTTCAAAACATGAAGAAATATTGCAAAACTAATTTTTTATAATCATTGACGAAAATAATGCATTGGCCATATTGAAGACGAAGCAATAAGCGTAGCAGAATATTCATTTTCTCGGTTCCACTACGAGCGACTACCACATATTGTTTGATTCCAAGTAACTGTGCATCTCTATCTACACGCACCAAATGTACATCTGCAACAATTACCTTGATATAGCGTATAAAACTACGAAATTTCTATCAACAATCACACCATATATTTTCAAGAAAGTGTATTTTCGTTAAGAAAGCTCTACAACAACGCGGCCTGTCTTGTGAACAGATTAAAGAATATGCTATGATTGCAGAATTGGCATATCTAGAAAGTAGAAGCCCTAATAACACATATAAAGCACTAGTGGTGATAACTGGCCAATGATAATTGACAAAAAAAGCAACGAATTAACCTCTCATGTAGTGCGTAAGAGTTTCATCCAGTCGATATGGATAAGTAGCTGAGAACACAGCTACCTGCTTTTCCGATGGAAGTGCAGAGAACAGGTAACTAAATGAAATTAAATTCAACGTTCTAAAAATCTGGTGATTGTAGACCTAAGACGCTATCTTAGAGTAACTTCGTTTAATTTTGAACTATTTCATGACAACTTCAACTGGTAGCAAACTAACTTGATTTCTTTCTGGAAATCGTTCTCCATAAGCTTATCAGCTTCATCCAGAACAAATAACCGCACATAGGATAGCCGCAATGCATTGATTCGAACAAGATGACAAAGACGACCCACTGTTCCAACAACAATGTGAATACTTTTTTTGAGTTTCTGTGCGTCTTCAGCAATTCCCTTCTCATTTCCACCAACAAACATCCTAATAACTCACAAATTACGTGAACCTGGTCAAAAATGCATTTAAATTATATGCGAAATATTACCCCACATGGATCACAGAAGGAGCAAGCATTCTGATATAAGACACTATTTGCGAAGCAATTTCACGAGTTGGAGCTACGATTAATACTTGTGGACGTCCAAACTGTGCATTCAAATTTTCTACAGCCAATAAAGAAAACACCATCGTTTTTCCAGTTCCGGATTTTGCTTGTACCAGCAAATCTGCATTAAGCATCAATTAAGCCATATTTTAATCCTCGAAACAAACATCTAAAACTGATCCAACATGAAATTTTACACACAAAATGCATAACTTACCAAGTCCAAGCATGCCACATGGGACAGCTTGGGCTTGTACTGGAGACGGTTTGGTGAAACCAGCTTTAGCTAGAGCATTCAATGAAGTTCGATTAAGCATTAAAGAACTGAAATCAGTCACATCCGATTCGACGTCTATCGTCCGTATTACTTTTCCTATTTCCATGGCAGCACTGAAACTTATACATGTTCCAAATAAATTCAACATTTACAAGCTGTCGTTTCAATGTCTCCTCTTTCTGGAGCGAAGCAACATCGTCCTTAACTTTGATTTTAATAGATGTTCATTTCTGACAAACTAGCCACCCATTATTTAACTCTACCCAACAAAGCGAAAGAAAAGCTGAGAGTGTCGCAAGGGAAAGACGTCGGTTCACCAAATGAGCAAGCAAAGGAGTGCCCCCAGTACAGCGGTTCATTACGAAAATAATTTATCCTACCTATGGTTACATCCGTTGTTCATTCATTCTTCAGCAGTGACATTTAGGGAAAGACAGTTGGAATCCATAAATTGGAGTTCTGTGGAAGTTTGTACATCCCTCTCTGTAATTTTACTTTCATGCTGTTTTCCAAGCTCGTAGTAGCCGAAATTAATGGCGGAACTGCAAATCTTTTCGAAGATAACTTCTGCAAGATTTGAATCAAAAAGAAATGTTTGCTAGCTGTTCCAACTTTTAATTGTACGGCAGTGTTCTCACCAGTTTTATTTCTTTCTGCTTGCTTGCGTTCATTTCCAACTAGCCAAGTCAGAAAACACATACACTGTATTGGAGAGGCTGATAGAAACATAGGTCAAACAACCAGTGCTATGCTGAACAGATGTTCCGCCACTCTTTAGCACCTACCAGCAATACAAATGCATGCTAATGGAGGAAAGAAATGCGCAAAAGGTTCTGATAGAAGGGATGGTTTCAAAAATTACTCGTAATTGATAAGTGACATGCAAATATTTGAAACTTCCCAATTCTGCTCAAATGGTCATTTTTTATCTTCGCTACTCTATGCTCCCACGATTCTTAGGACGAATCAAATGAGAAAGGTTAACCGATTGTTTGCCATTGAATGCTTGAATTATCGCAAAACACATCAGCAAAATAAAATCTGTGGCAAGCATATTACCATAACTGCATAACTGCAGATATCACCATAAAGAACGACGTAATCCAGTTTTTAAAAATTGGAAAATATATCACGTAGCAAAAGAATGTAATACCGCCATCGTTTCATCAATCTTTCGATTCACTTAATAATTATAATGTACCATTATCGGCACGATACTCCAAACTGATCTGATTTCATAACGCAGTGCCAATAAATATGCATACCGCGAAGAAATTGACCTTCATTCCGTAGTGGAACTACTAAACCCATGATATCTTTGAACGTGATACATACCTTTACACCCATTACTTGACTCTTTACTCGAACAAAGTTTGACATTAGCTCGTAACAAAATAAAAACAAATAGCACCTTACATGACCTGCGTCACAGTTTCAAGTTCTTCACGAAGCTTTTGATAAATAGTTAATGGATAACAAATTATAGTAATTTAGTAGAGTATTTCAATACTGTTTATTAGTGATCAGAAAGAGATCTGAACACAGAATTATAAGGAACCTAAGAAATTAGACATTTTAAAATTAAACAGTTTAGACCAGAAGATTGCAGATTCGGTTCCTTCCAGGGTCACTAGTGCTCTCCATGGTGAGAGCCTTACAGTGACGGAGATGTTTTAGTGGTGTGACTTTTAGTGATAGACGGTGTTGCCCATCTCACGCTGAGGATGTCACATCAGGACCAATACTCACCAAAATGCTCTTCACGAGATCCCTTGAGCAAGGTGAAAGTGGAGAGACAAAGCGAGTCACGGTTCGCCTAACCAGCAAGTGACTTAAGACAATGGTAAAAAAAAAAAAAAAACACAACTCCTTTCCGAGCAAACTGGGAAAAAGTTGTGAACAAGGGTCGACACGAGGAAACTCGTTGAAAAATCGACCGATTAGTTTGTTTTTTTTTAATCAATTATGCCACCTTTTTTAGCTTCTTCAAATCATAAGAGAGTGGCCTTTTTCACATTTCGTAAAAAACACAGGAGGCTTTGGATACGAATTATCTGAATACACTACCCACTCCTGCATTTAATTGTTTACCTTGACGAAATAATAACATGAATCTCTACGACACAATATTACAAAGAAAAAAAAAACGGAGATGATAAGAATTATTAACAAATGATATCGTTAAATTTCTACGTCAATCAAAAATCGTCAAGCAGAGTTAGCGTTGATGGAAATGCATGCACAAGTACGAGGGAATTAAAATCTCAATCCAAAAGATAGGTTTGGTACTTCTAATAGTACAGCTTTTTACATCAACAATCAAAGCGCACAACCTCACGCTATATCAAGTGCAAGACTGAGTTTGCCAAACCAATAACTATCAGATGTGCAAGTGAAGTTTACATCATTCATAAAAATGCCTTTTTCTTTATTCTCTATCATTTCATTCAATCCCAGCATATCATTTTCACCAACTGTTTCTAAACAAAACTTGAAATCAGAGGAGATACATTTAAATGCATAAATGCAGTGCCAAAAAACAATTTTGTGCTACTTTTCTATCGTAATATATGCACGAAAATAGCGATTTTCTTTCTGTAGATCCTCTGTTGTGTTGGGATATTGACATCAGTAATTAATGATAAAAACTTCCCTGATCACTTTTAATTCTTCCAAATAAACCACTATTGCAATAAAACAATCAGCCTTGTGTCCAAATTTTTAGAAATATAGGACGAATATGACGGAATCTGCAGAGGACATATCTAAAACGCTAAAATGGAATTTGCGGAGCTAGTGAATTAGCAATTCACTGGTTTGCAGCAAATCAAATAGGCTTACACAGCAGAACTTCATCTTCTGCAGGTAACACCACCGTAATCCTTTACTACACTGAAGTAAAAGAACAGATGATAGCCTTATAAACAGTACATTCGCCGATGTATATCACAAATCACTGTAAAGAAGCTTTAGACTGTTTAGAACGAGTTGAATTTTAGTATTATTAACTTTGGAAGTTGGATTAGCCTTTCCAAAATATAATGATGATGACCGTAAAGCATAAATATTGCCTAACTTATCAATATGAGAGAACTAGGCGGCATGAGTAGATAGTTCAAAAAAGTAAACAATGATGATGTGTTTAATCCAACAAATTATCCCTACCACAATGGCTCCGAAGCCAACATTACGTTTCAGTTAAAGATTGCTCTTGCTTGTATTCGTCCAGATTTTTCAAACGAACTGGTGGGCGAAAATTGCAATTTGACCAAATATACGTCAATAGAAACCCAATACTCCCACTAAACCAACGATATCGCCTAGAACGCTGTCTGAAAATGTTAAGCATAACTACCATACAAAAAAATTATGGAACTTTTTCTTAACGTAAAGACAAAAGTCTATTCTTTCAATTAGACCCATTCATGAAATACGGGAGAAAAATTCCAATGATAACCTTGCAAATATACGTACAGTAATCCACCAAATTAGAGCAGTGAAAACTGCAACATATAGCTTCAACCTGAAAAAATACAAAAAAAAAAAAAAACAAATTCATAAGTTGAAAATGATGGTTTTAAGGTCCGCATACCAGGAAAGATTTCGTCTTGCTTTTGGAAGCTCTTCCAAGCGATCTTTAACAACATATCGCTTAACGCCCATCAGGTAATCAAACAGGTACAAATCCCAATCCACCTGTCGTACATCAAAATTGAAAATCTGTAAATCGTATGTTCGTCAAGCGTTATCATAATTTTGCATAATAAAGGGTAATGAAAAGTTTTAAAATTAGAGCAAAATCAGTAAGATTTTTGAAACGGTAGTGAACCAATAATGTTAAGTGCAAAAAACTAATTAAGAAAAAACATAAACAGATGGATAACACATTGAAGTATGACAAACCAACTTTTTTATCCTCTTCCGAAGTTGTTTCCCACAACTCGATGAGACCTTTAGAATCAAAATCCCAACCTCGAGTTGTAAAATAATGCAATGTTTCAACTAATCTCAAAACTTTCTGATAGGTACGAGTAAATCTGCAAAAAAAAGTGGCGAAAGAAAATGACATGTACAAAAAATCGGTTTTATCAAATAACTACCTTATTTTTCGACCCCAGAATGCGTTAAAAAGATCAATAAGGTAAGCGGGACCCATATGCTTCAGGTAAAAGTTGAATTCGAATAAAAGTCTAGAAGAGTGGAAGTGAGTCGAAGGGATGCGATAACATTCGTTTAGTGGATAAGCGCGAAAAAACCGCTCGATAAAATTAACAATGAAATCCCACTGCACAGGATTCAAAGCTCCTGAACAGCAATGTATCACCGGCGTTGATTCATACCTGCAATTTATTTGATTTTTTTTATTTATCGAATTAGCTTTTGATAAAAATATATGAAAAAATATCATTATGCAAATATTACTCGGTGTAAATTCTGTGAGCAGCAGCAACGATCATCAAATTTGAAACAATATCGACTGGTATTATATCCGCTTTCGCTGAGCTACTACCACACATGTTTGTCAATACACCTTTGCCGCACTATAAAACACAATCTGTTCCCATTTGCAGACAAAGTGGGCTTAACGTCATATCGACTGCAAAATTCAAGATAACGCTCAATTTTTTTGAAAAACGATTCAGATTGCATGAAATCCATTGAACCACTAAAAGGTTAAAATGAATATGATGCCTCTAGCTAGCACAGCTGGGTGAAGAAACGGAAGAAGGACAAAAATTATTTTCAAAAGTGAAAAAAACAATTGACGCTGATGGATTCCTGTTATTAGAGAAATGAAACCCACAGCAGCGAAAATTCCTGTTGGACCATTGTAATTATCTGTCCAACCAGGAAGAGGATCTCGCCACATAGCTCCTATTATTGATGGCCTCACAATAATTACGGGTAACCTCCTCGCATCTTCCAGTAGCTGCACCTAGAAAAAATGAGTAATAGCAGAAGCATAACGACGTTTTCAACGTTTCAGCATCACCAGTATTCCTAACTTCATGCCTTATTTGGCATTAGAATATATTATAAAATACTCCAGCAATTCAAATAGCCACAATTTAAACAAAAAAATATTTTACTTCTTTTATTTCTCGAAATAACCCTATTGCTTGCTCAAACGACCAATTTAAATAAATGCATCACTATATGAATAACATATTCTGGAAATAAATTGTTTATGTGAAACCCTCTATTCCAGTTACTTTCAGACAGCACCACTAATAGTTATCTCAACTCAGACTGAAAGAAAAAATGACCACATTCATCCTCTACATTTGTCGATACAAAAACTACCAGATATCTTCCGCAATATCTCTTCTCTGAGCTCTTCCATATTTGTAATACTTTCTCCATTATAAGCAAATTGGAAAACCAGAAATACGAAGCCTAAAACGATAAATGTCTGCTATAAACGAACCTCAGCAAGAGCTTTTGTTAGAGTGTAAGTGTTTGGCCGTCTACCAAGCAAATGTGGCGTGATCGCATCAATTACTACATCATCCATCCAGTTGATCGCCTCGAAAAGTTTATTTGGTGGTACAGGAGGAGGGTAGATTATTTCTAGTATCTCTGATTTGTCACAGTTGGCATATGCTGTACTGACATGAACCAGCACCTACAACAGAAATGCAAAAATGTGCCTAAACATCTGCAATAAACAACATAATGAAAACAGAGGAAGACTTACAAGTAAATTTTTTATCATGTGACAAAGAGCAACGAGTCGCTGTGTTCCCAGAACATTCATTTCTATAGATATTCGTAAGGCCTCATCAAACTTCACAGTTGCAGCACAATGAAACACTGAAAGAAACGCTATGAGGTGAAGTTTGGAAAAATGCTTTCATATCCAACATACCGATCGAAACTTCGTCACAGATGGTTTGCATATCCACTTGATTGAGGCCCAAACCCTCTTCCATAATGTCACCACTAACTGGAATCAATTTAGAGAATATTCCAGGATTGGACCGACGCAATCGGTCGAACAAAGGACCCTGTAAGATTGAACAATGACTAAAGAAGAAATAAATAAATCCATATTTCTGGCAACAAGTGCGCAAGTATTTATAAGCATACAATAACAAAACCTGTACTGACCTCAGACCCTAAATCTTACGTCGTTCCTTTGTACAGTAGAACAAACCTGAATAATTGCTTCCATTCGTTGCATTGGACCAAGTCCATTTTTGGGACGGATTAACAAATAAATATTTTTTAATGAACCAACTGAATACAGTAATTTTTCGATAAGAACTTTGCCAAGAAAGCCGCTTGCACCGGTGACCAATACACTCTGGTCTGCGTATATATCCGCCACTTGCTGACTACGTCCCATTGATTACCCTAAAGTATTACCATCACAGTGTGGAGGACATCAATTAATTTGTTAACGACTGCTATAAAATGTGCCAAACACTATAGTTGCCGCTGAAAAGAATCATTTTCCTAACTACGACATATGTGTCACCGTCACAGATCGTAATGAGTGGTCGTAAAACAGCGACTTCACTTTCTAAATTTAGTGAAAACTGGTTGTCTGGAGACCGAAGGGATTTTTGTGGTTCGATCAATTAAATGATAAAACTTCGTGGATATTCTGTAAAGCATAGTTTACATGAATAATGCTTGGTGCCTCTGCTTAATAAATTTTGACATCATCGAAAGTTTTACCTTCGAATAAACATCTGTTAAAAACTAGGCCAAAAAAGGACAACCCCCAATTAATCAAGAACCCCTGAAAAAAGTTAAAAATAGTTTCATAAACGAAACAGAATTAAGTGATTTCACTAGTCTTACTAATCAGTCGCAGTCACACATTTGCTCCTTTAAACGGAAAAAAATGCGAAGGTTCGAAAAGACTAACTGTACGACAACAAACGTTGTACATTTATCTCTGCTCTTTGGACTACCTCTCTTCCCCTTCTACTGATAACTCACCACTATCAGTGTCTACCTAAACTATCATTATTACTGGAAAGACAGAGGAGGCAGACATTCTCCACACCCATTATTTCATTTGAACACCTTCGTTGCATTAAAACAGAACAACATATTACACGTCTGAGTCCAAACCTATAAACCTTGAGGATCAAGCCCAATAAAATTTCTGAACGATGTATAAGTAGAGATGGTGACATTGGTTGTTCGGGCGCAAGAAAAATACGATAAAAATTTACTGACATAAAAAGTGTATAAATGAGTAGCACACACTTGCATACATCAGTTCATTATTATAAACCAGCCCAAAAGATTGAACAGCGCACCAACGATTAACAGTATATACTACATAGGAGAAACACTTCACATTCTGACCTCTGTGTCTAGTTCAAAATATACATGTGCCTGGATAATTCATCTCCGCGAAGTCATCATCAAAATACCATCATTTTGTGGATGAAGCTAATCACAAGTTATGCGTTCCATTCTACATAATTAACAATTCTCCGGATAAAAATAAAAAATAAAACGAAGTACACACAGCTCAGTAGTCAGTTCAGTTCCCACAACTTCTTCGTTCTAGAAAATTATAATATAAATCCTTACCCAAATTGTAGAAAATTAATACTGTTTTAATTTCAAAAAATGTTCAGATAGTGAAAAACGAGAAATCTACGCAGATGAGCAAATAAAATACTAAAAAATCGCTGACGGTAGCTAAAAAGGCAATGATTGCCCCAACTGATTACAGAATAGTTTAAAAATATGCGTCATCTAGTAATCTTATTCTACAATGATATGCATTTCATTGATAATAAGCCAGTTGAAGCTTCCCTCATGAATTTCGATTTTAAGTGAAGTCACTCTGATACTCTCAGTAAAATCGACCCTCACAGTACCACGTTCATTGAAGCGGGCAATGGATATGAAGTTGTTTTCATTCACTTTCCTCAGCAGCAATTCTGCACTTTCATTCAATATGTCATGCTGATGTTCAGGGTTACCAGTACGAATAACAACGCCTTAAACAGTTACATTTAATTAACAATAAGACATATCGAATTAAAACTAAGATCTAGTTAACGAACCAATTAGAGTAATAGCAGAATAAAATTCGAATAATATGTAGTCCTGAGCAACTGGAGCAAAAGCCCAATAAAAGTTGCTGCCTGTATAAGCATTTTCAATATCTGAAATCAAGAATCTTCCACAATACTAGAAAAATTAAAGATTTTCACCATTTTAACTTTTATATCAGAACAGTATAAAACCAAAAGACATAAATTCATCACACATAAACAAATCAGAATAAAATTATTGTTTGAAGTGAAGTTAACATTTAGAAGATTTCTTTAAATTTTACGAGGAAAACCAAGAACTCACCAAAAAGCCTATAAGTTTTAAGAGTAGTAGTGATCTTTGCAGGAGGATTGTCGCGATGTGGTATGTAAAGCTGTGCTTTACCGAAATCTCTTTCTTTCAATTTCTGCACTTTTCCGGGCAGTGAAGAATGAATACCTATGTGTTGAAAAAGAGAAGGTCGGTGCCGAATACGGTGCTGTTTAGTGGTCTGAAAAAAAAATGCAGTTCTTTTACGTTAACAAAATTAAAAAATTTTTGCACTAAATGGTAAACTGCAGAAGCTAGCATATGCTTAAGGAGTACCATTATCAAAAATGTTGCAGAAACTACAAAAAATTTTTTTTATGAATCTCAATTTCATAAATTGCCTTAAAATGATAAGTGAAAAACCCCCAAGAATAAAATTTTATCCACACAACAACGATGTAATCAGATTTTGAACTGCGATTTCAAGGAACCTTACTGTAAATGACCAAAGCACTTCAAAGCCCTTGGTATTGGTTAGCAAGTACATTCTGGAGTTTCTAATATAAAACCAAAAGCTAGGAAGAATTATCCAGACTTCACTGAAGTATATTCTAAAAGTTATGATGACTACAGAATTTTCTAAAAATAGTAAGTCTTGCTGAAGGACAATGATGCTCTTCTGTACGATCCTTATGAAAGAACCTTCGTGACAAAGCTCTATATGTTTTGTCATTAGTAATGCATATTTATAAAAACCTCAGCGCAATGCTTCGGAGACTTCTCTGGATGACAATATCGATTTACAAACAGCAGATCTAATAACCAATCCACTGGTTTCTGTTTATAAAACATTGCGATGAATTGCAGTAATAATGTGAGATCTGAGGTACGAAAAAGTTTTCCGATGAAACCCAAGGACGAAAACTCAAGCATAAGCCAATCACCGGTTATTCGTCCGTCAATAAACTTCCTGATCCTACTGACATATCCAGCTTTAGCCAGTATATCATCCTCTAATTGTAAATAATACTCACCTGAAAGAATATTTCGCCAAAAATTCTTCAGTCAATAAGATCTGGATAATTTTAATTAAATTACATAATATTATCAAATCCAGATGGAAAATTACCTCGCTGTTGAGAGTATAACATTAAATACATATAATCTAGATTTTGTTTCGTACGCCAGTACATTCGCTCTACAGAATCATTAAAAGTAGGAGTAACAGAATATAAATCAGAATACCACTCACTAGGTGGAACAATAACCTAAAACAAAATTACAAAGACAAAAAACGATACAACGTTTTCCCATTTCACACAAGACTGGCCAATCAAAATTGAAAAAAAGTCAAATTATAAACTTCCTTGCTGCCTCCAAAACATGAAATGAGATTTCAGTCCACCTATACAATTAAAAAAGCTTCTGAAACTTGAAGCTCTAAAACATAACGTTAAGGAAAATTCGGAACAAAACATACTGTTAGCAAACCAGAGTTTAGTTCAAACGGAAATTCTGACTGCAGTGAAGCGCACAGATATTTTACAAATGATGAACTAGGTCCTTTGAGATCGGAGATGAGAACAATAATAGAAACCATCTTAATTTCATCCCTTCCTATTCCTCCGATCAACGACTGCAGCGTCGGTATCAAGTAGGAATGCTAAATATCACAAATTCTTCATAAATTAACCTATTTATTGAGATTAAATGTAATATTAATACGATATCGCAACAATGAGAGCTTGATAGATCAATCAAACCGCATACATTGAGTCGAGCAACTGTTGGTATGCCAATAACAAGGTCCGTCTTCGTAATTCTTGAAAAATTACTGGGATAAATTAGTGAAGGATGCAATGCATCGTTTGGAAGTGTATAGAGATGAGGAAGAAAGTCAATAAATGTTGGTAGCAGCAGTGCTGATTCCTGAAATTAATTATGATACAAACAAACTTCAAACGCTTTCTCATTATTTCCCATTCAAAGTTAACATCATTTCAACCCATGAGTTAAACAGGAGAATGCTTTTGTAGAAGTAACTTATTTCTTTCTTTGTATATTTCATAACCTAACTATAATCAATTATTCAACAAAATCCAATTTTCTGTAAGCTTTTACTGACTCTATGACTTCTGGAATGAACTGTGGCAACCTATCTTTACATGTAAATATCTGGTTGAAAAGAATCAACGAACAATCTCTTTCTCTCCCTCATTTTTTGAAACGCAAATATGGCTCACGTTTGTAGGCTGCGAGCATGAAAATTATCAACAAAAAGAGCTTTGCTTACCTTTGAATCATTAGCCAACAATTTTGGGAACTGATGAGATAGATAACATTCCCGATCTCGATTCTTTAGCAATAACTGAGTCTAAATTGTTCATCTTATTATAGCTCACCAATTTATCCGTGTGAAATTTGTGATATGGTACGCCATAAAAGCTTGGAAGCAGGCCGTTCACATTGAAAAGATCTAACATGCGCAGTAAATCTTAAGATCAAGGCTCGAAGGAGAAATATGATGTAAGTGTACCATTTTTAAATAATTTAGGAGTACGAAATAAGACAAACCCTCCTTAGATCGTTTCGCAACCCGTACAAACGATTTTTGAAATTTAACTGAATGTCGTGATCCACTACATTACTGCACTTGTGTATAGAATACACAGTAATGCCAATCAGAAACGTCGCAATCCACAAAACCACGAGCAACCGACATAGCAAGTAAAAGTAGAACCATCTCATACCGTCCTCAACTCTGCAGCATCCATACTTCATGTAGCCAGTTAAAAACATGAAGGGCTCGCAGAAACCATCGACCATTGCCCCACCCCATCACTACAACCAACCACGGAGCGCCGCCTGGCTCATGATGAGTCAAACGAGATAGCTGAGGTTTGATGTGACGTCTGCCAGGACATATCGTGCAGCGATGCAACCTGGTTGTTCTTTCAATTACTTTACACAACTTTTCCCATCGATGAAGAAAACGTCCAAGATCCCAGCAAATATTACATTGGAAATCTAGGAAGTACCACGCTTAACGTGGACAGCAAGGGAAGCTTAGTGATTAGGAACAACAATGAGCCGCAAGGAACCAACGGTCTCCCACAACATGTTGATCTGCTGGCTTCACTTCACCATTCTGCTGCACCCCTCGACCATCTTCTTTTCGCTACTGATGATCATGCATATGCTTCTCGTTATCAGAGCAGTAATTTATTTTACTGAATTTGTTTGTACATAATAGAAAGATCGTTTACTTTTACATAACACATTTTATATAATGTATTCAAGTTCATGTTTGGAACTGATTACAAATTTTTATAAGCCAGCAGGCTTTTCTGCTAGCTCAACTTTCCGTACTTCAAGAAACATCCCATCTTGGAATTTTGATGAAGCAGCCAGCAAAATAAGAAAATGCAGTATGTCTCCAAGTAATTCTTTAGGGCATCCCTGTCTTATCAACAACACTGCGGTTCCAGGATGCCCTATAGCGCGCGAATTGAAGTCGGCTGTTTTCAAATACAGTTTACAACGGTGCTTCACGGGATATCCCACCGTCTCTTGCAGTAATGTTATCCATTTCCAAAAATAAACTATTTATGCTGATCTTTCCAACCAAGCACAATAAGGGTTGGTTTGCAAACAGAATCGATCAAGATCCTCGATATCCTAGTCATAACGTCCCATGACAAGTTCATATGCCTATCAAGATTTCAGCAAAAAAAGATATCAAATCAAGCAATTGCAATTGCCCCTCGTTCTTTCCCATTAGTCTGATAAAAAATTTTTGAAGTTTTGCTTTCACTCTCTCTGCTCCATGCTGTCGTGACTCTATCCAATCTAACAGAGCACAGTAATAGCCTCGTCACATCTTACAAATTAACATGTCCTTCCACATCCATTTCTTTTACTATAAATCACTATCTACAATTTTAATTAATCAGTGTGTGAACTAAGGACAATCGACGGCCGCTACCACAAATCACTTAGAATTACTCGCTAATCCTTTTGCATTTGATCTGTTTATCCTCATATTCCTATTGTTCGCCCCATCTGTTTCTGGCATTAAATAAATTCCTACTGATATTCTGTA